>JAGPOW010003019.1:212899-230077 GCA_030014935.1 Caiman crocodilus
TTTTTTTTTTTTTCCTCTTGGAGAAATGAGAGAAATTTTACATGCTGCTTGAAGGGATAACAAGAAATTAAGGGGCCTCCCTCATCTTCAGTTAGGAGGTTTTTCTACTACACTTGCATCTATAGGAAGAAACAGTCCTGCAGAATCGTGGACTGCATTATCTATATGTTAGGGACAAGCAGATGCAAGGGTTATTGCTCAACAGTATCACGTAACCCTACCTCTCCTCTCTTACCTACTAACACTTCCCCATGCACAGTACAATTGTTTTTTTGGTTTGGGAAATTAGTGGCTTGGCAAAGGAAAAGCATTGTTCCATATCTAAGAGAAACTAGCAAAAAACTTGGGACCCATGGCTCAGAGGAGATCCAATCTACATGCTGGAAAGCCCCTTTACACAGAGATGAGGTATGCCACCAGCTACAGAAAGCAAGAGCCAACCCACTCAATTCCTGATTCAGTGAAGAACAGTTTTCAGTAAACCAGGCATGTTCCATTTCAAAACACACCCTCCCTTCTTCCCCACTCCTCAAGCAACATAGTTGTAGGCATGGCCCCTACAAACCAAGATTTTTAGTATGTACAAAGCAGCATCCCTCTTCCATCCCATCCCATGGGATATTTTACCACTTACTGGACGTATTTAGTGGCAGAATGAGAATGTCAGAGCACCTGTAGTATGGAGCAGGCTTCTAGTACAAGCAGTACTCTACACCACGGGCCCATTTACACCATCTAACAATATAATCCGATTGTTTCCAGTGTTTACACTTCAAATCCCAGTTTTGCAAAGCTTCTAGAGAGCTAAAGTATTCCCTCCATTTTGTTTTAACCAAAAGGCATTTCAGGTCCATTTCCCATTCACTTTGGCCAAGGTAATTATTAAGCAATTTAGAAGCTTCTCCTTGCTCTCAGCAAAGCCATTGGCACTTAAACAAGTCAGGCAGTCCCTTCTGACCTTTAAATCACTGTAGATTACCATAGTGACCTGAATATTTTAGGCAGAACAAGATGCCTTTCTATATTCATTAGCTTGAATTGGAAGCTTAAATGGAAGAATGGAGGGCCTGATCCATAAAAGGTGCTAAACACTTTGCATCTTAAAGGATACAGAGCAACTTATGTTGATCTGTCAGCCTTTTATTCTTCAGTTAAAAGATAAGTGACTATTAAGTCTGAAAATAGTTTATTGCTCACTTGCACATTACAATAGTTAAAAAAAACCGTAACACCCAAACAAACAAGAAATCCACTTGCACTATAATTAGTGTAGTTAACTAGATATCTTCTCCTTCATTCAGTCAGTTCAACTCCTCAAGCAGTTGTACCAAACAAATGCACTCCTATTGCTCCACTCACACAGACACACGAACTCGAGTTTAGGGTCCAGACTGAGCGTTGCGCAGACAGCAGTCTGAAGTCCTGCATAGCCTACCTGCCAGCTTTTGCTGAAGTGCTTTGGTTCTAGTTCTTAAGAATCTCCTCCCATACAGAACCCTTCCTAAAGGGAATTTGAGCAGAGATGTGTGGGGCTTAAGCAGTTCTAACAGAGCCTGGTATATTATAAGTATTAAGATGTCTACAATCCAGACAATCTTCTACTGAAAAAATGGAAATATTAGCTAGGTCAGCAGCTTCCAAGATGCTCATTAGTGATATCCCCACCACTGATGGGCCATTCTGTCTTCATGTTCAGTCACCATGACTCTGTTATCGCATTCTTCCCAGCGTCGGACCTTCCCATCCTCCACCAGGATGAACTTCCACTCTATTCTAGCATCTACTGGCAAAACAACCGAGTCAGACCAGAAGCCATCTTTATCACACCTGAGAGGCAAGTAGCTGTGCCACTGACCAAGACACTCATGGTCACCAGTGACCGCGATCAGCTGGCCTTCCACATGGGTGATGTAGTGCACACGGAAGGTCACGTGGATGTTCTGAGGCATTGGGGGCACAGCCGCAACCCTCTTTGCTTTTGCATCCCCATCAAGGCAATCTACTGGTTCCAGTTCCTTGTCTTCTCGACTCACCGCGATGCCAGGCTCATCTGTACTGCTGTTCTTACTAGCATCTCCCCAGACCGAGTGCTCTGGGATAACTTCCCACTCCTCGTGATCAACAGAGTCCTGACCCTCAGCAATCTGACCCCGCTGGTCTTTCTTCGGCTCTTCCTGCCCAACACTAGGAGGAGAAACACTTGCCAAGGTATCCACACCCCATACGTTGCTCTCCTGTCCTTTTTGTAGGCCCAGGTCTGCTGTAGAGTAACCAAAGATTTCATGCAGGTGCTCAGCAGTGTTCATCAGAGGGGAGGCACGTTCTTCCGTGAGCAGTGGCTCCGTTTCAGGGGGAAACGCGTCACTGTGGGCTTTGTATTCTTCCTTCGTCGTTGCCGTCGCACTCCCCACGAGCTCCCCAGGGCTGGATGGGACACCGGCTGTGGCTTCCAACAAGCCGGTTTTGCTGCTCTCCAGATGACATTCTGTTCAAAACAGCAAGCATATTAAGCCATGAAAGATAACTCCAAAGGTTAAAGAGCTGAGAGCGCTGGTGTAGAACGACAGTCATAAACCTGAAGGTGAAGGCCTGGCAGCAACTACTGCGAGTTAACTAAACAACCTAAAATGTACCGCGCCCATGTAGCCACTTGCATTATGCAAGATCTTGCTTTAAGGCCCACCCCCCCCACCAACAAAACCAAACGTGGTGCTTGCTCAGGGACCAAGGAAGCCTGAATTGCTGGTCTGTTCCTACCCACGCACCTTGTTTCCCAGGTCTGACCCGCAGACATGTTATTTTAAAATAATAGTTAAAAAAAAAAAAAGCGCCAAGAGGCGCCAAGGCAGCAGGGTGACGAGGACCTCCGAGACCAGGGAGCCACTCACTTGACCCCCTCCTGGACTGCTGCCAGGCGGGGTTAGCCGGTCCCACAGCACCCCGCCGGGCCTGCGCCAGGGGCCGCCCCGCCCCGCCCCGCCGGTACCTGCGGGCCCCGGGCCGTCCTCGCAGCGCGCGGCTCCCGGCGGCAGCTCGGGGCTGGGGCTGGGGCTGGCGGCGGAGCCCCCGTACCACACCCAGGCGAGCAGCGCGGCCACCACCCCCGCCAGCAGCGCCGGCCACAGGCCCGCTGGCGACTCGGCCCCCAGCCACGGCTGCGCCGCCGGCTCCTGCTGCAGGGGCGAGTCGCTGCCGGGGGCCATGGCCGGGACAGCGCGCGGCGACCTGGCGGCGGCGCCCGAGCGGCCCCTTTTATGTGCCGGCCGCTGGGGGCGGGGCCAGCCGTCCCGCCCCGCCCCGCCCCGCCCCGGGCGCGGTCGCTACGTGCCCCGGCGCTGCGGCAGCTCCCTGCTTGCGCAAGGGAGAGCTAGGGGATACAAAGGTGTCGGGTTTCGTATCAACAGACTGTCCTCTGCGATGGCCGCCCTGGTGAAGCTTGGGCCAGGGAGAGCCAGCACTGGGCCGCCTCTGCTTCCATTCACTCCCCGAAATGTAACTGCGGAGACAGCCGAGGTTACGCTCCCCACTGTGCACAGCGCAGTACACAGCCCTGTCTTTCCTGGTTTAAACCGTATTGCCCTCTTCCCGCCCGGGTAGCCCGGGAAAGCCGTGTAGGGCCGCATCAGACTCTGTGGCTGGCGGCGCCTCCTTCCCCCGCGAGTGCTCGGGGCGCGCTCCGTGCGCCGCCAGAAAGGCCGCCCCGCGGGAGCCTTGCCGGGGGCAGGCGTGTGACCGCGTGCCGTCAGCCCTCGTACAAACGGGTGCAGCCCTGCCGGCTTCCACCCCCCGCCAGGGCCAAACCCGCCCTCCGGAATGTAAACACGGCGAAAGCTACTTCCAGCCTGAAAGTCCACTCGGTTAAAGATCCTCTCTCTCCCTTTTCACTGCCCTATCTTTCTTCCTCCTCGTTTTTTTTTTTTACCTCCTTTTCATTTTTCTTCCTCCCTTGGATACAGGTCACCCCCTTTGCCCTCTCGTGACTAATGAAACAGTCACCACTTTAAACCAGGAGGAATTATTTCTAAGTGCTTGTAATGAAGAATGGGCTTTTTTTCTTTCTTTTAGAAGACCAGTACATTGATTAGTCCTTTAGTAGCTTCCACCTTGCATTGGCAGGCTCCCATTATTTGTGTTCCCAGAGGTGTTACTGAGATCTTATTATCAGCTCTGGTTAGACAAGAGAATAGCTAAGTGGATGTCTGAGTAAATCTGTTTCCAGTGTGTAGAGTTCAGAGCAACAGTATCTCAGTTCAACAGGGCACTAAATGTCATTTAAATTTATAGAAAGACAAGTGTAGTCTTCACAATGGGTGGAGTTCCCCGGATGACTCTGCATTTGCTGGCCTGCATATAGATGGTGAGTTCATGATCTAAAACAACTTTTTTCCCTTCTATGCACACAACATGTCTATTTATTGGGCAAGCTTCACCAAGACCCCATCCAGCAACACGCGGAGCGTGTGCTTAACTAAGCTGGTACTAAAGCTTTTTGCTCCACATGCATGCACGTAAACATGTTTAAATGTGTGCTTCTTAAGTACTTTGCTTTTCTCATTCAGTGCCTAATTCAGTAATGAAGTAAGGACTCCATTGGTTGCTTCCTGTTTGTCTTTTTTGTATATTGTCTTTTTTATTACTTCATATGCTCAGAAGAGAGATGCATACGTGCAGTTCTGCTTTCTGACTTACAACGTGCCCCTCCATGCTGCAATATAATGAGGTCAGTTAAACTACTAAGATCCATTATATTATATCTAAGCTATGCCCTTCCTCTTCTTTGTTGATACTTCCTTTTATTCATATCTTTGGCATGGGGATGGTACAGAGATCATCTTTACTTGGTTTCAGGCAATACATTTACAATACAAGTCCCCATTTGTTACTCTAGGTACTACCGTAGTATACCTCATAAATCACTACGGGCTGTGGGTTAAAATGACCATGCAATGCAGCTGAGCTGAAATCTCCTTACCAGCCCTTAGCATAGCCGAGCAAGGAAGAAAGGGGAATGTGCCTGTCCTGTGGCTCAGGGCACTGCGTTCTGAACTACCAGCCTCAAGGTTGTGAGCCAAAATTGGGGGTAGCACCTGCAGTTCGGTCCGAAAAAACAGTGCTTGAAGCCACTGTGCTTTTTGCCCAGAGAAGTGGTGGAATCACCGTCCTTGGCATTTTTAAAGATCCAGCTATACAAAGCCTTGGGTGGGATGATATACCTGGGGAGGGCCCTGCTTAGAGCAGAGGGTTGGACTAGACCACCTGCCAAGGTCCCTGCCAACCCTAATTTTCTATGATTTTTTTTTATGATTCTATGTCTTGGGCACCTAATAACCCAAGTCACTCTTTTTAAAAATGTAGTTAATATATTTTCTTAGAAAGGAAAGGAAAAGAAACAAAAGCAATGCAGTTTAGGGACTTCTGGTAAAGAAGCCATCCTTGAAAGGTTTATTTAGAAGAAACAGGATAAATTAACAACACATGGGGCCTGCATTAGTTAATGTGCATGGAGGAAAACCCTCTGCTTGCCCCTTGGAATCTCTTTAGCACGGCATGAAGTCCGCTCTTGTGCTCCAGTCCTGCTGCCTACAGCCAGCATCTGCAGGAGAAACTAAAACAAAGTATATTTACTGAGACTAGTTACTAGTGTATGGCAAATTCTGAACACAGCATAAGACACAAGTATGCAAAGAGAGAGTTAGCCATGTTAGTCTCCAAAGTCATGAATATTTTTTTATTTCTATTTTAAATTACATGATTTCAGAGCTGTTTTTCAGGTTGCTACTTGCAGTCCCTGACTGCATCACACAGGCAATGAGTAAGGCAGGCTTCCCACATGCTGACCCCATTATAAGTAGGGGAGAGCATCTCCGCATATGTGAGACCATATGCAGTTCCAGCCTCCACATCTTAAAAAGAATATAGTCGAATTAGAAAAGGTACAGACAAGGGCAACAAAGGTGATCAGAGGTGAAAACTAAAAAGGCAAGGGATCTTTACTTCAGAGAAGAAAAGGCTGAGGAAGGAAATAATAGAGGTCTATAAAACCCTGAAGGATGCAGATAAAGGGAATAGGGAACTGTTTTTTTATCAGATCCCAGAATACAAGAACTAGGGGACACCAACTAAAATTATCAGGAGGCAGGTTTAAAGGACATAATTTATTACACAGTGCATAGTTCACTTGTGGAACTCATTGCCACAAAAAAGTTGTATAGGCTGATAGTATAACCATGTTCAAAAAAGGGTTAGACATTCATGGAGGACAGATGCATTGTGATACATTAAACAGAATAATCAGGGATATATCCTCTGCCATCCCTAAACAACTAATAACTGATGACAGGGGTTGGATTACCCTACACTTGCTCCATTCAAATACTTCCCCTCTAACATATCTATTTCTTGCCACTATTGAATGCAGGAGACTAGGGGCAGAAGGACCATTGGTCTGGCCCTGTATGGTACTTACGAGGGCAGTCCAGCTTCCTGGACTACAGATACTAGAAAACAGCACATCAGACTAATCTACTGCACAGTAATTTCTGCACACATGTAGACAGTGACACTTTACTGCGCATTAGATTATGCTTAGTAAAGTATCTTGTGTAGATGCTTCTACTGTGCCCTGTTACCACAGTTCTTGTACATTTCCCCTGCCTCCTCCCTTGTGCTCAGTGGCTTGGTACACAGGATCTGGTCTTTTTCCAGCTGCTTCTGCCACTGTGCAGGCTCTCCAGGAGACACCATTTTGGTATCCCTTCTAAATTGGTCCCTGGGACCGGCACTTCACTTGCCCTGCCCTACTTACACTTCTGCCTCCAGACTGTCTTCCTGTGCCATCCTCTGCTGTTGTTTCTTCTCCAAGTTGTTCTCTGCTGTTACTTAACCTTTTTATTCACGTTGCTATCAGCCCAGGCCATCAAGCCTACCAAGGCTTCTCAGTGGTTTCATTTGTCCAGATCAGCAGGAACAAGGAATACAGATTACAGGCCTTGCTGGCTAGATACTGGGATTCTGTGGCTGGATGGGAAGTGATGGGACTATCAGCTGAAAAAACTAGCATTTTATGTGAAGCAGGTAAGGGAATTTGCCCTGGTGTGGAAAGGGGTCAAAGGGAAACTGGCTTAGGGTCAAGGCATAAAGAGGCCTTCTGGTCAGGGGAATAGACAAGATGTGGGGAAATCATCTGGAGAGATTTAGTTGGAACAGGGAGTCAGGGCAGAACGCAGGCTAAGAGACAGGAAAAAAGCTAGCATGTTGTTTGATAGCTTTATCAACTATTCAGAGAGCCGGAGCTCAGAAACTATAATACAGTTTATTGAAACTTATACCAACAGACAACCTGCTACTATGAAAAGCTTCCCCAGACTTCTGCAGCTAGGATACACACTGTGAGAGCTCTCCCTCTCCCTCAAGTACCTTCTAAAACAGGGAAGTGTAACAGTCTGCAGAGCTTTAACACCTATCTGCCCAAGGAGCTCAATTTAAGATGGGGAAGGTGATGGCAAGAGTGGACTGATGGTAAGAAGAAGCCCAGCGAACAGGCAGGCTATATCAGAACAGTGACCATATCTTGTGGGAGAGGAAAGAGCTACAGAAGCAAAAGTGGGCAAGCAAAAGCAGCTGGAGCATGCATGGTATGAATATAGTTTATTTGCATGGATGATAAGAAAGCTTTTATTTACAAATGTAGGGGAGGAACAACCCTTGTTCTTTGTCCTTCTTTCCAGCTCCTGCTGCAGCTTTTCTAGCCTGGCTTCTTCCTCCTTTCATTGTCTGCCACGTCTTTGTCTTCATTTTTTTGCACTCATTTCTCCACTTTCCTTTGGAGGTGACTGATTTAGGGGCTTTCAGGGTCTGTCTGTCACACTGTTTGGCCTCTGGGCCATGTCTAACCTATCGCGTACAAATGCACAGAACACGGTCATTACAAATCCTGTGACTCAGAGACATCGAAAATCTCAGCAGACATTCCAGGAGGGAACGTACTACATTGCCCATTCACTGCCAGGCATTACAACTATCCACCAAACAAAATAAAGTGATCATCTCCAGCAGACAGCTGCACTTAAAGAGTAATTCTGTTTTAGATAAAACACAGAAGTTGGAGGGAGTGCTGCCATCAGAGAGTTAAATAGAAAGGACGGTTTCATCCCTGGTTAATGGACAACAGGACCAAAAATAGACTGCAGTATTTATTCCCTGGTGAGGGAGTAGCAGTGTGGTATGTTCTAAGGTCTAATCCTTCCTGCACACCTCTGAACAAATAGGGTACGGCTTTTACTGCTGCCATGATTAAGCAAGACATGTTTGCTGCACTTGCTGAGTTTGTGCGCACAACCTTCGTTGGCCCCAGCCATGCAACAGTAAAACTGTGCTAGTAGTCGCCACATCCTCAGTAGTAGCTCAGTGCAATGCAAGGCTAATGTAGCTATACTGCTTCTAGTCCCTGAACCAATTTATTCAGAGCTAATCTATAGCTAATACAGCATAAAACTAATCTCTACACAGTGCTGCATTATACTAGACTGATGTGTCCCATGATTCAGTGCAGTTGTCCATAGGAAGCATGAGTTTTTTGTGGTGTTTTAGTACAAACTGGTCTAGCCTTTGCTATACTGTACTCCTGAGGCCAAATTCAGCTCTGATAGCCATGAAGCTTGGTAGTACTGGACATGTACCCTTTCACAATACATCAGGTCTCAATTTGGCCTCAGGTCTAAGAGCACTGTTCAGTAGCATGGTGCCTCCTGCAGTACAGATGGGCTATAGACTCCGCTGTGGCACTGTTTTATAACAAGATTCTCACAATGTCCTGAGACTCAAAATCCTTGTCCACTCTGGTCCTGTACAGGTAACAATACTTAAAACCTAGCTGCAGGGCAAATAGTTTTGTTCCCAGGACTTAAGTAACCCTGGTCAGTGCTATTGATTATGAAGACAGACTGGTTTCTTTCTCCATGACTTACCTCTGGCTTCCTGTAGCCTTTTCTTTCCAGGAACTCCTTAAAAGCATGCGTTCCATGGAGCTGCATAACCTCTGCCTCCTAAGAGAATATCCAGAACAGATTAATAAAGCACTCAAAAATAAAATCTTGCAGATTTTTTTCCCCCCCAACACCCTCTGGAAACAAATGGAACTACTATGTAATAAAGGGACAACAGTGTGGCAAACACTATTTCATTATAAATTTAAGTTTGTCTAAGTGATATCTGTTTTGCTCACTTCTGTGAAATTGCAGGTGTTCCATAAACACAGAATTTGAGTTACGCTGTTTGTTCATTTTTCAGAAAATGTGAAAGGAAACCAGTAATTACTGGCGATTGTTTTCTAAAGCTCTTATGGCCAGGGGGAATTACTGCCATCCTTAAGTAAATTTTTATTGTTCAAAGCTACAATGTTTCCGCCTCTGCTTCCTTTTGAAGCTGGCCTTCCTAGGAATTTCTTCCTCTGCAAGGGTCACCTAACTCAAACCTTTATATACTTCTAGCTTAGAGCTAAAAGGCTGCTGTTATTTACTTTTACAGTGAGTCAGCAGAAAAACCCTGCATTTCTATACACGATTGTAGACCCTGCCATCTCAGCTTAACTGGTCAGTACTGTGCCCTGAGTGGTTGGCAGCACACAGGGCACATCTACACGAGACATTTACTGTACAACAAACTAATCAGCTGCTCAGTAAACGTCTCAGAGTCTACATGTGTGCTGCTGTTAGGCAGGAGTAAACTAATTTATTCTGCAGCAGTGCATGTGTAGACACTGCCCAGGCTGGCTGGGGCGTGGGTGTGCTTCAGTGAGGGGGCTGCGTGCTGGCTAGTCCCATCATAAATTGCCCTCATGCCCCAGCTAGCCCTTCTGCAGCACACTGAGCCAGGGGGAGCAGCCCCAATCTGGCAGGCTGACCCCGGGTACCTCCTGCCACCTGGGGCTCCTCTGAGCCGCCTCAACATGCTGTGATCCCGGGTGCACATGCAAACAACAAACTCTGGAGTTTACTGCTTCACATTAATTGCATATGTAAATGTGCCCACCCTGCTGAGAGGGAGAAAGTCATCTCCTTTTCCTGCACATGTGTGTAAAGTGGCCATTTACACATTAATTTTTGGTGGTAAAAAAAAGGAGGTGACATCTCCCACCCAACAGCAGCAAGCCTCTGGCTGCGGCTCTAACACTGTGTGCCACCACTGCCGCTCTGTTCTTCCTGCTACCAGGGCTGGCACTCCTACGTGAAAAGTGCAAGGTGTAGGGAAGGGGGCAGGGAATAGGGAGCGGTGGGTGAGGCACACCCTTAATTCCATTCTAGCACCCACTTTATGCAGTGCATGGTGCTTGTCCCTCACTCGCCCACCTGTAGTTATACAACTGTGCCATCCTCCTATGTTTTACATTAAAATCAATCAACAGAACCAAATTTTAGTTATGGGAGTTTGTAACAAGTGCTCCTCCCAATGCACCCTGGTGGCTGCTCAGCCCTTGTTAACTTGGCTCCCCTTGGGACCCTCTCCCTTTTACTAACCTGCCATGCCGTCATGTTATTAATTTCTGATGAAAGAGAGGCTTTCCGGGGCTTCCAAAAACTGGTCTTACTCTTAGGACCACTGATGCTTGTGGTTATTGCCTTAAGGGCCAGTTTTTTGGGCTCCATCATCCCCAGTACCCACTCCTGTGCTTTGCAGGTGATCTGCTAACACCACTCCCTGCCCCTGGGCAGGCCCCAGGTGCTGCAGGTTCCCTCGATGCACCCCAGTGCCTCCTGGGCACCAGACCTCCCAAGTACCTAGTCCTTCCTGGGCTCAAGCTATCTCTCTCTGTGGGCCTCATGCCTACCTCTTCCAAGGCCTGTTTTAGGCCCACACTGCACCCCTCAGTGGGATCAGACTCTCCCTCCACCCCAAGCCCTCTATTCTTTTGGTCCCTCTCTCTCTGTCTCGCTGGGCCAGCTGGGACCTTCACACCTCCCCTTCAGTCCTTTCCACAACCTCCATGAGTTGTTCATAGATGTTAGGGTTGGAAGGGACCTCAATAGATTATTGAGTCTGACCCACTGCTTCGGCAGGAAAGAGTGCTGGGGTCAGATGAGCCCAGCCAGATGCCTCCAAGGTGGTACCATCTGTCCACAGCACTTTGATTAGCCGCTGAGGCAACCAATCAGTGAGAATAAAGCATTACGGACAAACAGCCTAAGGCAGGAGTGGGCAAAATGAGGCCTGGGGGCCATATGTGGCCCACAAGGCTATTCTATCTGGCCCTTGGGGGGCCCTAAAAAAATTAGAAAATTAATATTTATCTGCCCCTGACTGCCTATCATGCAGCCCCTGATGGCTTGCCAAAAGTCAGTAAGCGGCTCTCCACCCAAAATAATTGCCTACCTCTGGCCTAAGGCTTTTATAATATTAAACTAGAATTCTGGAAGCATTGCCCCTTAGTGGATAGAGGCAGCATCTCAAGATGACATTCTTTAAGTGATCTGAGAGAGTTAGTTGGGTTGGTCTGAAGAAGTGAACTTTCATAGATTCATAGAAGTTAGGGCCAGAAGGGACCTTAATAGATCATTGAGTCCAACCCCCTGCATAGGCAGGAAAGAGTGCTGGGTTCAGATAACCCCAACCAGATACCTATCTAATCTCCTCGTGAAGACCCCCAGGGTAGGGGAGAGCACCACCTCCTTTGGGAGCCCGTTCCAGACCCTGGCCACTCTAACTGTGAAGTTCTTCCTAATGTCCAGTCTAAATCTGCTCTCTGCTAGCTTGTGGCCATTATTTCTTGTAACCCCCAGGGGCGCCTTGATGAGTAAAGCCTCACCAATTCCCTTCTGTGCCCCCGTGATGAACTTATAGGCAGCCACAAGGTCACCTCTCAACCTTCTTTTGCGGAGGCTGAAGAGGTCCAGTGCCCTAGTCTCTCCTCATAGGGCTTGGCCTGCAAGCTCTTAACCATACGAGTGGCCCTTCTCTGGGTCTTCTGTGAACTTGGGTTCATAAAAGCTCATGCTCGCTCTCTCTCTACACACACACACTCTCTCTCTCTCCCTCTCTTCCCTTAAGCCCCTGGGTGGAGAAATACCCCGTAGGCTTCTACACTTGTTTGTTAGACAAATGGGGAAAACTGAATAAAACCAAAAGACAAAGGGAATGGTTGCAAAACAAAGTAGGGGTTTTTTTTGTTGATCAGACATATATCATTATTCATCTAACTAGAAAACTGCACATCAAAAATGATTGGGGGGGGCAGCAGGCAGGGACAGAGGCCTGTGTCCAGCCTCCCCACCTTGGGCTGGGGCCAGGGCCTTCGCTGCTCCCCTCCCCACCACTTCAGGCTGGGGCCAGGGCCTGCAACTGCAGTGGCGGTGGAGGGGCACAGCCACCAGTAAGCCCCGCTCTCCTCCCTCCCTCATCTCTTCCTCACTGCTTCCCCTCTCCCTGCTGGCTGTTGTTGGGGCCAGGGGGTGCTTCGGCCCCTGGCTCTCTCCCCTCCATCATGGCAGTGCACCAGTCCCCATTGTCCCCCTCTGCCTCCAAGGGTCAGGGCAGGGGGGAGGGCGAGTCCAGCTCTGTTGGCCTGGTCCCCTACCTGCTCCAGCCCCTCAGTCCCCATTGTCTTGGTGGCACTCCACTATGTGTCTCTGTCTGTCCACTTTCTGTCCCCAGGTATCTCTCCACTTTCATCTCCCCCGCCCCCCTGCCCCCTTCCAGCTGTCTTTCACCCACTGACTCCTCAATCGACATTTTCACTGACTACCTGTCTTGTACGCGTACCAGCTCAGCCCTGGCTTCTTTACTTTTCAATCCATCCAGGAAGAGCACGCACCAACTGCTGAAACTTCCTCAGCCTGATGAAGGGTTTTTGAACCCGAAAGCTTGGTTCATAAACATTCTCCAACTATTTGGGCTGGTCTAATAAAAGATATCCGATTCACCCAAGAAACCTTGTCTGCCTCTGTCTGTCCAGAGCTCTCTGGTTGGCTGCTGAGAAAACCAATCAGAGTGTGAATAAAGCATTACAGATAGACAGACATATTTATTCTAATATAATAAAGGGCTTATTTTTGTCTGTCTGTCCGTCCGTAATGCTCCAGGCCAACTGCATGTGCACCGCCAAGATGATGGGTGGCAATTGGCTGGGTGGCCTGAGCTTCAGGCCAAGTCTGCACCACTGCTGGGGAAGTCTGGTGGTAGGGAACACATCCCGACTGCCTGAGCAGCGGCGTGCCCCACACCTCCCTGCCTGGGGGCGAAGAGGGGATTGTGGTGCTGGTGGTGGGATCATGGTGGTGGATCATGAAGCGCCGTGCGCACCTGGCGGGGGGAGGGTTGGTTGGGCCAAGCCAGAAGTGCCGTGCTGTGCCTTTGCGGGCAGCAGCACTGGGAGAGCCTTGGAGCACCCCTCCCAGTGCCCCCACCTGCACAAACACAGCATGGTGCTCCCAGCCTGGCCCAGCTGGCCCTCTGCGTCGGCCTGGCTGCACGGGACAGCTGGGCAGCATCTCCCTGCAGGTCAGTGTAATGGGGGCCGGGCGGGGGGCGGGACTGAGCCCCCTGCGGCTCGCGGCAGAGAAGAGGGTGTGAAGGGCTGCTTCTATGTGATCGAGAGTGCAGGAGTGGGGAGGTCCTCTGAAGGGAAATTGTGTGTGTGTGTCTGGCTGTGTGTGGGTCGGTATCTGAGTGTTGTCTGTGGCAGGGGGAGGACAGTCTGTGTGTACGTGTGCATGTATCTCTATGTGTGTATGTCTGTATCGAAGTGCAGAGAGTGAGGAGAGTGCACACGCCTGTGTTTGTGTGCACCTGTGTGCGCATATTCGGCTGTAGTGGGGGTGGGGAGCAGGGAGAAGAAGCAGGCATGTGCCTCCCAGCCTGGCAGTGTTCACCCAGCCTCCTCCCCCAGCACCCGGAGGGGAAGGGGCCCCTTCCCTCCCCCCACCCCTGCAGCCAGCTCCCATGGGGGGAGAGGCCTCCAATTTTGTACTTGCCAAGGCCCCAGTACACCTTAATCCACCTCTGAGAAGAGGGGAGGCAGGTGGATGCAGAGTGCCTGGGCAGGGAGGGGGAAGGCGGTATGCAGATGGACCAGGGCCAGATATGGAGCAGTAGGGAGGGGGGGGCTGTGGGGCTGGACATGGGGTTTTGTCCCCTCCCCCACCCTCCGTCATTCTTGATGGGCAATTTGCTAATGTATTGTATATTCACATCCTTGTATAACAAAAACAATAATATTCTTAAGAGCTGTAGCTATGAACTAGGATCCTATTATGCTATGTGCTATTGCAGTGCAGGGTAAAAAGACAATCTCTCTTCTAAACACCTTACTATCTAAGTATATTGGACAAGCCATGGATATAGACAGGTGGGGGAGTACAAAGGAACAACAAGGTAATATTGGTCATCACAGTAGGCACATCAGCAGCCCAATCACGGTCAAAGTTGTTGTAGGCATAATGACAAACAAGAGGTTTAAGATGGGATTTGGAAAGGAAGAATGAGGTAGTTTTGTAGATATTTCTGGCATCAGGGCACCATAGGAGAAAGGATAAAAGTGTTCGTTTGAAAGATCTATCTAGTGGGCCATGGAAGCTGGCATCACAGTTCAGTCCAAGGTGGCAGCTGCAGCAGTCGTGGATAGCTACTAATATGGAGACATGATAAACAGAAAGAATCTGCAAGATTTAGACAGATCCTAGATATGTGGATCAAGAGTAGAAGATGATGCCAATGCTGGAGTGACGCTGAGAATGTGTTAGCAAATAAAACCTGGGATTCCAGACTAGCGCAGGGATTGACATGACGCCTCGTTCGATGAGTGACAGAAAGGCTTTATTTACTACTAGTATTTAAAATCAAGTTAAGTGAGCCCAAACCAAATCAAAGTCCAGTCATTAGCTATAAGGTGATGATTTCTCACCAAACAGTGACAAAGAGGCCTGTTTCTCTTTGACGTCTCAAGTAAGTTGGGTGCATCAGCGCCTGGTGTCAGAGAGATTTCTCACTCTTGAAGCGTGTGCGGTCTTTGCTGTTTTACTGCCTTCTTATACCCTTCGTTTAGCATCTTCAAAGCATCCTTTTAGTTGTGTAAATCAAGAGAGAGTCTCAAGCAGTAATTGACAGGAAAAACCTGCTCCTTACTGGTTATCAGAAATTTCTAATTTGAACGAGTTTGTGAACAAATGAAGAGGCTGTGTGATCAAAGTAGGAGGCTGTGACTTGGATGACTACACAGGCCCATGGGTAGCAAATTGGCTAGAAGGTTGTACCCAAGGAGTGGTGGTCGGTATCAACCTGGAAAGGCATGGGCAGTGTATACAAAGGTGGAGATCATGACTGCTTAATAAACCCTGAGTTTGGTTTCAGATCAATGGGTCCCATATAGCTGAGCCGGTAGGGAGCCGCGCTCTCGAGCCGCGCAGCGAGAACAGAGCGCGTCGGTGGGCAGGCAGGCAGGGCCAGGAGGGAGACGCCTGTATGGGTAGGGCGTAGACACCAGACAGACAGATCTACAAACAGCAGCTCGTAGGGTGGTGTCCACGAGGAGTGCTGCCAGGGCCTCTGCCCAGGGGGACAAGGCTACCCGGGGCTGGTCTGAGGCCTCCACCCAGGCTGAGCCCATGGGGGAGCTGATGTCCCCCTACCTCCTGGCCCGCGGGGGATCCCCAGCGGGGTCGGGGGGGTAGAGATTGGAGGCCCCCACACCTGTCCGGCAGGAGCCCGTCTTCGGGCTCTGGAGGCGCAGGAGAGGGAGCTCCAGGAGGAGGTTAGCAGGCTGAGGGGGATCAGGGAGGCGGAGGATGAAACTGATGGCTATTTCTTTTCCCTGCAGGACCAGGCACCTAAGGAGGAAGCAGCCTGAGGAATGCCCTGCACAGCAGAGAGGCAGATGCTCACATCCAGGACAGGAGCTGCTCGCAGCGAACAGGTACCAGTTCCTCCAGTCCAACTGGAGAACAGGTACGAGGCCCTGGCGACCCTGCAGGAGATGGAAGGAGAGGAGGAAACCCTTGGGCAGGACGCAACATCACATTCTCCATGCTCCGAACAGGGCAAGAGATCCAACGGACCCAGGGGAGGAGGCGACGAGTGCTCGTCACAGGCGACTCCATCCTGAGAGGTACGGAAGGGCCCCTCTGTCACCAGCACCCCTCAACATGAGAGGTCTACTTCCTGCCCGGAGCAAAGATTCGGGATGTGACAGAAGTAATCCAGGCCAGGATCAAGCCCACCGATTACTACCCCATGGTCCTAGTCCATGTGGGTACTAACGATGTGGCCAGGAGAAGCCCCAATCACCTGATGGCAGACTACCGTGCTCTGGGCAGCGCGCTGAGGGAGATCGGGGCACAGGTGCTATTCTCTTCCATCCTACAAGTGAACAGACGTGGAAGACGGCACGAGAACTGCATCAGAGAGACCAACTGGCGGCTTTGGCAGTGGTGTCTCGAGGCAGGCTTCAGCTTCCTAGACAGCGACCCGCACATTACGACGAGGGACATGCTCAGTTGGGATGGGCTTCACCTGTCCCCCAAAGGTAAGCGTGTGTTTTCTTCTAGGTTGGCGGATCTCCTCCGGCGGGCTTTAAACCATGTGGCACCCAAAAGGAGAGCCCAGCCTGAAGAAGGAGAACATCGGGAACTTGCAAGCCATGGGGCGGCCAGCAGTACAGCACAGGTAAGCAACGAGAAGGTAAGAAATAAGGGGCCCCTTGGGATTCGGATCCGGGGGACAGCAAAGGCACCAGTCACAGGGCCCAAGTGCCTATATACTAATGCTAGGAGCACGGGGAACAAGCAGGATGAACTAGCACTCCTGCTTGCACAAAACACCTATGACTTAGTAGGGCTAACGGAAACCTGGTGGGATTCATCCCACGACTGGGTGGTAAATGATGAGGGTTACAGATTGTACAGAAAGGGCAGGGTGGGGAAAAAAGGGGGAGGGGTTGCGCTGTATGTCAATGAGCAATATACTTCAACCCTCATCAAGAAAGAATAAAAGGATGAGGAAGTAGAAGGATTGTGGGTTAGGCTACATGGGGGCAAAGAGAAAGGGATTTGGTGGTAGGGGTCTGCTACAGACCCCCACACCAAGGGGAAGAACTAGATTCGGGGCTCCTGAGGCAGCTCTCGGAGACCATAAAAGCTAAGGAGGCGGTAGTCATGGGGGACCTAAACTACCCAGACATCTGCTGGGAGACGC
>JAGPOW010003019.1:235284-246137 GCA_030014935.1 Caiman crocodilus
CATCAGGGGTGGGAGACCTTTCCCCTCCCCTGGGCAGCTGCCTGCTTCCCAGCTGTCCCCTGCCTCTGCCAGGTGCCTGCAGTGTGGGGGCAGCTCTGATCTCAGAGCTGGGGCCAAGAGCTGCCTGCTGCAGGGGCAGGGGACATTGTCCCTGCCCCAGCTCCGAGATCAGAGCTGGCCCCTCATAGCAGGCACCTGGCTGGGGTAGGGGACAGTGTCTCAACCCCATGTCTGATCTTGGAGCTGGGGTCAGAAGCTTCTTTGGGCAGAGGCTGGAAATGTTGTACTCATTTCAAGATCAGCCCTCACTCCAAGATCAGAGCAGGGGGTGGGCAGCAGGCAGCCGGCTGTGGCAGGGGTGCAGGCAGCCGCCCCGGAGACAGGACAGGTTTCCCTTGCCCCCTGGAGCCCAGGCTTGACCCTGGTGCCCCTGCTAGCACAGGACTGGTACAGGAGAGGAGAGAGAGGGGGGAGTCTAGAGCTCCCTCTGGTCACCGTATTGTAGCAGAGAAGGGCAGGAATACCCCTGCCCTGAACTGTTCCTGATGGGAGCAAATTTGCTCCCAATGGGCACGTGTATATGTGCACTCAGGCAAAGCTTACAGTACAGTGTTTTACTGTGCAGTAAGCTTTCTGTGCATTAGTTGCATGTGTACACGTACCCAGAAGATATCAGAATACCTAATAACAGCTTGCAAAACTCTTTAGCTAAAACACTGGTTCCCAGTCTTGGCAAAAACATGCATCCAGATTCTCACAGATTCCCTGGAAATTAGTGTTTCTTACACCTTAGCATTATCTTTGCATTAACAAACTTTTCCCTAATAACAACTGCCCATCCTATGCAATGACTGAGAAAAAACAGAAGGATAACAATACTCATTCAGAACCTCTCTGGATGAATGAATTGCTCTGAATCACTAACACCTCTCTTAACATCAGGCTGTTTCCAAGGCTTATGACATGGATCCTAGTTTTCTTTGTTAAAAAAATCCAAAATTCTGAGATAAAAACATTCAAAATTCTCTGATTAAAAAACTGAATATCCGCATTTTTCCATGATTAAAATGAAGTGCCACTATATATAGGTATCAGTTGTAAATATATCAATAAAATATTACGTTCAGTTTTAAAACAGTTTGGAAGCCTACTGGTGCCTCTGTCATAAAATAAAATAAATTATAAATACCTACATCTTTTGGTGTTTTGATTTTGTTTGTTTGTTTTACCATGCACTCCTCTTTATGGAAAACCAGAACTCCCCTTGCCCCTTTTGCTCACCAGGATGCAGGTCCAGCTGCAGTTGTCCACCCCACTGCTTTGTGGTACTGAGCAGCCCCAACATGCCAGTGTCCTGTCCCTGCCCATGCCATTGCCCCTCACTCCCAACCTTCAGCCCTCTCAGCTGTGCTGGTGCCCCTCATTCCTGACCCACAGTCCTGAGCCCCACCATGGCCATGTCAGTACCCCTCTCTTACCACCTGTAGCCCCCTGGCCCTGCCAATGGCCTTCACTCCCAAACCACAGCCCCTTATTCCCCCCACAACCACCTCTGCCAGAGTTGGCCCCCAGCTGCCAGGGCTATGGGACCAGCAGCTATATGCTGCCCACTCCCTCCTCCATGGGCACCTCCCACAGCTGGACAGCAGTGCCTGAGACCTGGCTGCTGCACGCACGAGGCAGCCGGTACTGCTGCTAGAGCGGAGGGAGGAGCACGGAGTCCATCCCCCTCCATTCCCCCTCCACCCCCAGGCAGCAAGACAAGCAGACTCAAGCAGAGCCCATGGGGGCTGGGGTGGTGCCAGTGCGAGGCAGGAGTGAGGGGAGGATGCAGGCTCCCCAATGCAGGGCTTGGGACTCCCCACCCTGCTGCCCACCCCTAAGGGGCCCTGCTCTGCCCTACCACTTTGGATCCATGCAGAAATTTCAGGGAGTACATGCCGCCCTATGGTCCCCAAGCTTTGGCGCTCCAACCTTCCCCCTCCATCCCATAGACTTACCTGTATGCAGCTGCTGGGGCTGTATGGCTGGTCACTACTCTGCACAGCTGTATTGCTAGCCACATGTGTGTGCACAAGCATGGGAAAATCTAGGTTTTTCCCATTTAAAAGGGAAAAAATCCATGTTTTTCCACATTTTTCCATGGGAAACAGCAAACCTGGATCCCTGCTTCTAAATAATGGGTACAGATATCATGAGTCACGATGACATGCGCACATTTCTCTTTTCCTGTAGCACTCCACAGTGGCCAGCAGGTGGCATTTCAAGACTATATTTTGCACACAAGTATTAATCTTCTAAATCATACAGGGCATGCCTAGGTGTGCCAGTCAGCTCAACATCTACACGTGTGCTGCTACACATGAAAAAACCTCTGCATCAGGGTAATACTTGTATCTAGAAGTATTGACCTGCCGTGGAGTTTATTAATTTCCTGCAGCCTAACAGGGCCATATGTGTAGATGTCCAGACGTTTACTTAAGATCTAATTAGGTAACGCTGCAGTAAACATGTGTAGATTCACTCATGGGTGCATCTCCACGTTCATTAATGTGCTGTAGTTACTGGGCATTGTTTAGTACTTGTATAACCAAGTACTAAATCAACATGCAGTAACTGGCACTACTGCACAGTAGCACCAGCGCATGGCTTGTTTAGTGATGCTAACTGTGCAGTAGTGTATTAGCATGATTTTTGCCTTGCATGCTTCTGTGCAGTAGAATTAGGCTACTGAGCAGTTAGCTCAGGGGTGGGCAAAATGTGGCTTATGGGCCAGATGCGGCCTGCCACGCCATTCTATCTGGCCCGCTGGGCCCCTAAAAATTTTAGAAAATGAATATTAATCTGCCCTGGGCTGCCTGTCATGCGGCCCTCAATGGTTTGCCAAAACCCAGTAAGTGGTCCTCCTCCCAAAATAATTGTCCACCGCTGAGTTAGCCTCTCATGTAGACACATCTGCTGTGGAGAGAATGCTTTCTTTGATTTTTGCAAAATGGCTTTTGAAGTGCAGTGGCGTGTACTGCCCTCTGACCCTCATTCCTGCCTCAGCTACAAATTTCTAATGAATTTTGAATCTTCTAATGAATTTTTCCAGTGAAAAGAAAAAAAAACATCAGAAGGGCTAGCAATTCTGACATTGGCAAATACTAACATCCTTGCATGTTCTTGGAATGACTTTTCTGGGTCTGCATTTTCTCTACATGTTCAGGCATCAAAAGGTGTGAAGCAGCCACTGGATTGAAGAGGGAGGTTGTTTGTAATCATGTGCACATGTGAGTGTGCATCTTGCTTGTAGGGAAATTAAAGCATGATCACATGTTCCCCCATGGCCAGCAGAATGCCTGTCAAAACCTGAGGCCATAGTGGATTTGAAATGAGGAGGTACAAGGACAGTAGAGGACATGCTCCAGAGTAATTCACATGGGTTTTGTATACCAATTTAAAAATTGTTCTGCAATCAGGAACAGAGACATAAGCCCCTATTTCAGGGTAGTTCATATCAGTAGCAGCAGTCCCTTGATACAAGAATAACAATATTCCAATAAATAGGGAAGTCCCTTGTGAGTCCACAGATGATTGAAGAGGCTGATCCAAGATCCTCATGTTCAACCACAGATATAGCTGGGTGGGGGCACGGTAACCACCTGCAGGCGGCAATGCAAGCATCGACAGAAAACTCCTCTGGGCAGTCAGTTCACAGCTGATACTATGATACCAGCTCTGAAGTGACCGCCCAGAGGAGTTTTCCATCTATTGGCCCCTCTGTGAAATCCTATGAAATATGAACTTTCATTTCTACCCAGGAGAACTTTTATAATATTTTCTCCAATGCCTGATGAAGGGTGTTTGTGCCTGAAACCTTGCAATTAAAGACATTTTTTGCAACAATCTTGTTGGGCTAATAAAAGATATCATCTCTACTACGAGTCCTGATTGCCAAAATGCTACAGGCACTTTAGAGTGCCTCTTGGAGCTGTTCTAATTACAGCACCCTCGCCCACCCCCGGAGCTCAGGTAAAGATGCCTAATTAAGCCTTTGCTCTCACATAGATTCCTTTGCAGGATCCTGGTCTCACAAAGGAACAGTAAAAAGAAAGAAATTCAAATATTTCTTTCCAGCCACTTTTGACCCAGAGGATCAGTGAAGTCCAAAGTCTGGAGATCGTTGAAAAAGTAAATAGAGCCTGTATCTTCTGAGCAAAAAATAATGCATGTTTTTGGTGTTTGGATCTGATGTGGGTATTATTTTCCTAGCTGCAGAACACAACTAAACCCGACAGAATTCTAAAGCCACCTTAGCTAGCAGAAAAGAACAGCATTATTCTGCAGTTTTCAGGGTGTTTTTAAACATTTGCCTTCCCTTTCTAGAGGAGTCATCACATGAGTGTCTGTGGGAAACTGTTTTTCAATCACTTTGCATTAACTCAGATAACGTATACAATTGCCTTGTCGTTGATCAGGAGGCACCTTCAGTAAATTGTCAGTCTCGGGGGAAATTAATATGAAATAAACTAAGGTATGACTTAACAGCACACTGGTATTCTGCACTAACACCCTTTGATGGCACTCTAAGGAGTTACAGCTGGGCAGCTCATTCATCCCAAGTACACATCCTAGCTCACTATGCTTTACCTTCTGAGCGTCACCAACCCTGAATACCAGATCTCTTTATTTTTCAATAAACCATTTTAGTCCTATTAGCTGTATATGTGAATTGGAGCTGGTCATTCATAAACATGGAGCCAAATTTAGAGATTACTCTACCACATCAGCCACTCTGTGGTAAGAGCTTATTTGCATGTTACCCTGCATTAAGTGAAAGCTAAACCATGGTGGTTTGACCTCAGGGGTAAATGTCCACAGTTTAGCTTTCACTTACCACAAGGTAAAAGGAGGCAGTCGGACAGTTTTTGCAGACCAAGTGGTGAGGAGCAATAAGCTTGCCCCCCTTGAATTCTCTGTACCTTGTTTGTTTGTCTATATCCCATGCTGGGGTAATTGATATCATCCTCCACACAGACACACAACCAATGGGTGCAATAGACCAATTTAGCTGTTCCCCTGGCCTTAATGACACAGATGCACTTCTCTTACAGCTACTTGCCAAAGTTACCTTAACCCCCTTTTTGCACATGTTCTCTGAATTTGTTGTGCTGAGCCTAGGTTGTCTGAGCCAATGTCTTGCATGAATTGAGTCATGTTTGGAGAGTCAGAACAACAGTTAACCAAAAGCTGCAAGAATGCAATGGTGTCACTCTGGCTTTGGCTCACACTTTCCACCAGCACCTTGGCATGGAGTTAAAGTAGTTTAGAAGCCTTTGCAGTCGCTCACACCTGAGTAAATGGATAGATGTAGATTGAACGTGTAATGTAAGGGATATGTCTTACACCAACCTACTACATATGACCTCTGAATTTGACCCCCTGGCCATGATTCTGAAATCTTTAAGGAAGTATAATGTTAATGAAAATCAATGTCAATTTGGCAACTGTAAGGCCTATAGACTTAAGCGACATATTTTTTGTTCTATCCCTCCAGTGTCTTACCTTTAGAGGACTTTTTACAGCTGTCCGAGAGGATGAAACCCCCAGACACCTTTTCAGCTCTGGTGGCACGTTGTTTATCTCTACCACCTGTACGGGCACAGAGATTGTGGGGTGGGTTTCATATGCAGTGTCAAACAGGGACGTAAGAGTATCTTCCTCAATGCTATGCTTATCACCTCCCTGCAATAATAAGTCAAGTTCACAGTTAAGAAAGCAGCAGGAAACTGCTACATGCATCTGAGCAGAACCAGTTGTGGGGACTAAGTCAGCAGGCATCGTTTTGAAATTTATTCTGTTCAGTTCCTCTTCTTTTCTAGTGGTAAGCACTTAAAGACTACTCCAAAGGTCACTATGTCATGTGCTGTAATGGTCTGATGTAGGAAATTGCACACAATGTTACTCAGCCACTCTCACCCTGCTCCCCCCGCGACTATCACGTTAACTCTAAACTAAGATATGAGCCTATATTTAGTGTTTGAATCAACATATGATGCAGTGATTTCATTGTAAGTGACCATGGGGTCCAATATTCTGTAACTTCCAGGCTGTTATTTGATTTCTAAACAGGTCTGTAAAGGCCATTGGTGCTCTGCCTTGACTAGGTAGCGGGAATCTGACAGAGTAGTGCTATAAGGCATTGTAGCACATCCCAAGGCAGCCTTTCAAGGTGAGGGGCAGGGTGTAATGAGGATAGCATAAATGTGCTTGCTCTTTAGCCTTTCTGAGTTTGTAGGGTCAGCTTCAGGGGTAAAAGCTGAGTGAAAATGGCTGATGCAGTCACAAAAGTAAGACTTTATACATGCTATTATGCAATCACCTCTTTATGCACTACACAAAAAAACACAAATCAGGACAAAAATTATTTCTTGAAATAAAATTACAATGTTATAGTAGATGCTTGATGTTTAGTATATGATACTGTATTTATAATTTGTTAAAATGGTATCTTCTGAAAAATGTTGTGTGTGTGGCCCTTGACAGCTCACCAAAACTCATTAAGTAGCCTGCCAGCCGAAATAATTGCCTACCCCTGTTTTATAGGATATGGAGACACAATAAGGCAGATCTTCAATCTCTCCCAAAGTGCCATTGACCTGACAGCTTCTTTGCAGAACAGGTGGATATTTCCTTTGTCTACAGGAATATGCAGGTAGTATAAAACCTCCTGTTTGGCATAGCGAGTGTTTAGACAGGGTAGGGCTATAGCACAGTGGTGCTCAAACTTTTTGACCAGCAAGCTGGATGGGCAGAGGCCAATCCCTCCACGGGCTGGATCCAGTGGGTAGGCCTGATCTGGTGCCTGGGATGGGTATGGCAGGGCACCATCTGGACATGCAGAGTGGGGAGAGGGGCAGCTCAGCCCTGATGCAGCCATGTGGGGAAAGTGGGTTTGGCCTGGCCCCAACCCAGCCCCACAGGGGGAGGGGATATGACCTGGCCTCAAACCAGCTGTGCAGGGGAACCAGCTGTGCAGGCATGGCTCCAGCCTGGCTGGGCAGATGGAAGGGAGCGTGCCTTGGCCCTGCAGGGGGTGAGAGAGAAGGGCAGAAGAAGATGCAATGGGCTGGCCCCGCAGGGAGATAGGGGCACAACTGCACAGAGGGAAGTGTGCATGGTCCAGTCCCCATCTGGCCATGGGGGGCGGAGGGCTTTGGCCTGGCTCCAACCCACCCCATGGTGTTTAGGATTTTGGTAGTAGAGAGCAGTGACAGTACCACTGCTGGTTTCCTACCCTCAACTTTCCAGACCTGTGACGAGTCCTGTGGGCTGCAGGCCTAGGCTCCATGGGCCACATTTGGCCCATTGGCTGGATGTTGAGCACCCCTGACTTAGACTATGTTGTACAAAAACTATCAGAATATTGCAAGGGCTGTCAACTCAATGTCAGTCAAAACTAAACAGACTTCACTCCAACATGAGGCAGTTTAATCCAATAAATATTCCCTCTCCCTTGCTCCCATGCCTCTCTCAGGCAAGCACTCAAGTAAACAGAGTTGGCAGGATTACAGGATAAACTGAGCTGTAGTTTGCTTTGCACTTTGATTCGCCCAGTTACAAAACTTTTGTACTGTTAGACTAAGAAAGCTTAGCTTTTTCAAGAGCAGAGGGATGTCTCATGTTAGGCAATAAAAGCCATACTTATACTGGGATGTTTTAGCTCACCTAGAGGAGTTAGCCTGTCAGCTCTCAGTGAAAGTTAACAGGAGTTGAGGACCCAGGGAAATGTGAGGATCCCACTAAAAGCATCCAGATCAGTAGTCTATATTTTAGAAATTATGACCACCTCCGTCTCCTACTGGCAGATGTGGAGACTGTGGGCATTCAGCACATTTAAAGACATAAGTAGGATGGGGCTGCCTGAGTTTAGGAATGCAAGTCTGAACTTTCTGAGAATATCATTTAGATTACTGGAACTAGGGGGGTTGATTTATTTCCAGCTCACCAAAGAAGAAGCCCAGTCACAAAACTCCTTGGTTACTTGCTTTACATTCTCATCCAGGGGAGGAACATATTGCAGCCTGGCTGCCTTCTCTCTTGCTGTTGTCTTTTTCTTGGAAAACCATATGTATGGATTCTTGTCTTTGGATTCCTTGCTTCTGGAGAAATATATGAGACACCGTATTTCAGCATCTGAAAATGCCTCCTGGCAAAATAAAGATACTCATGTGGTTTCAGACAGGAGCAGTTTGGGCACTTGTAGCACCTTTTGCACCCCAACTTGCAAATTCAGGCTTCCTTCCATAGGGGACTACTGCTCTCTCTGCATGGTTATTATATTATAGAGTTAGCTGGCCTCGACAGATCTACAGCACACTGGTTTTTAAGAGTTGGTCTTTGTGGTCTGTTCTGAACATTCAACACAGATCTGAGCCAAAGTCCACTGAAGTTAGTGGGAGTGTACCCAATGACTTGAAATGCTCGGGATGAGGCCCGTGACGACTTATGTGCTGATAGCCTAAAAAGCCTCCTGAGCATGTCTAGTCAGATGACCTGGGCAGAAAACTTTCCTATCTGTTGAGCTGGCTCCCCTGATTAGCTAGACCCCAGTTACTGGAAAGCTTGATATTTCCCCAAGTCATTCTGAAAGTGAACTAGGATAGAAGCTGGAAGATGCCCAACCACAGGAACATCACAGGCATCTCTTTGATCCCTGTTCAAAGGAGACACTCAGCTGACACCAGGCCCAGCAGCTGGAGGTGGATTCAAGCATCCCTTGGTGCTGCTCACTGTCCTGCCCAGTACTCACGGTGCTGATGACTTGGGGGCTGGGATAGTTTCTTTCCTTTGCCCATCCTTCAATGGGGACTTCTCTTTTTGAAGACCATGACTTTCCTGTCCATGATCTCTATACCCAGGTTCAAAACTCAAGCACATCTTGGGGTCCAGGACAGCTACAACCTCTTGAAAAAGCTAGGACAAACAAGAAGAGAACACTTGTTCCAAATCATCTCTCCAGGGCCTTTCCTCCAGAGGCTACATAGAAAGCAATGTTATAGACAAAGACTCTTGTATCCGCATAAACAGAACCATTAGTTAGGCCCACTCTGTGGCCCTGGCCCCTCTCTCAACAGATCTATGCGTCCCTATTTATTCCCCAAGCTCTCCTGACATGTGGGCCAACTTACTTTCACTGTTTTAATGCAGTCAAAACAGCAAACTCCACCCTAGCAAATTCCTCCTCCACCTCTGCGTTGCTTTACAAAATGAACTTAACCTGTGTTCCTCATGCTTCTCAGTATAAGGCTGGGGCTCTACCCTGCTACCATGGACCCTGACTGTTGCCCCCACTGCTCCTGTCAGGCTACCCACACTTCCCACCACTCCACCTCCCCTCTGGGTAGAGCCGTGGCCTGAGAGAAGTGGCGGTGGTGGCCAGGCTACAGGAGCAGAGTAAAACTGCTGCCTGGTGGTGGGAGGAGGTGAGGGCAGTGTGTCCTCTCCAGTCCGTTACTCCTTGTGCTGTGGGAAGCACAGCTGGTGCAGGGGTCCTGGTGACAGTGGCAGCAGTGAGTCTCACCACCTCGCTCTGACCTCCCACTTGCTGGACCACAGAGGTGGCTCCTGCCTGTGTTGGTCCATCCAGGCTGTAGCCTCAAGTCTGTACAAATCTGGTGGGGGGGCACATGTCCCCCCATGCCTCCCTGCAAAATTGCCTGAGCCTCCTCTATACCCCTGATGCATTGTCTATGCCCCCACCCCACCCCCACCTTATAGACTTTCTTACAGGGAGCTGCAGGAGGTGTTCTCCACACTACCTGGCTGCCATGTGTATGTGTGCACACACACGTGCATGTGGTGCCCCCTGCCTGACTGCTCTCCTCGCACTCCCCCTGGCTGCAAGGGAAACCCTGTGGTTTTCCGCATTTTTCTCCTTTGAAGGAGAAAATCTTTTTTTTTTCCACAGTAAACCTATATCCCGGTTTATTAGTATTCACAGTGTTACCAGATGGTGAAGCACAAGGGGAATCTATTTTTTTCAAAAATGTGTACAAAATATGATCCACTTCTAAAGCTTATTCGCAACCCGTTCATATATTCTTGCAACCCAGTTTTTGATATTTTCTCTCAAATAAATAGTGCAAAACCAGTGCTTGGCTTTAAGCAAGCTGGGAGGTTATTGAATAACGCTGTTATTACTGCTGAGAGAACACAGAACTGAATTCAGACCTGCTGAGGTGATCACAGCTGGAGTCTACAGTGTTACAGTGCCAGCCCATCTGGCAGTAACATCTGACAGATAGGGAAAATGAAGCACAGAAGAATTAAAGTCACAGAAGTGATTTGTCCATAGTCATCTAGAACTCATCCCACTGAAATAGGTGACAGCTAGAAGCATGAGACACAAAGTTGTCCACAAAGAACAATTAAAGGAGTTTCAGGTGTGGGTGCCTTAGGGCATTAGTCACCAGGGTACTTTGCAATTTTCAACATAAAGAGATGAAACAGCTAGCTGTATTGGGTTTCATGCAACATAAACCATCCAGCATGCTAGCATTTGGAGGAGCCCATTTTCTTATCTCATATATCATATGCAGATGGGACCGTGGGGATTGGCATTCTGCCTGACCACAAATAGGGTGTAATGTCTTAAATTGTTAGCAGGGTTTCCCAGAAGCTTGTTCATGATTATGATCTGTTCAAAGTTTTCCTTGGGCTCCAGATGAGTCAGATATTGCAGGTTCATTATATGAAATAATGTTGACTGAAAAAATGCTGTGAAAAAAATTGGGTTCTGGACTACTTTTATACTTCAGAGTTGCAATATAGATACTAATCTCAAGGAAGAATAGCAATAATCACTGGGG
>JAGPOW010003020.1:0-15105 GCA_030014935.1 Caiman crocodilus
CCCCCTGCCCCCCAGTGCTACCAGTGCCCCTCACTCCCGACCCGCAGCCCCCTGCCCCCCAGTGCTACCAGTGCCCCTCACTCCCGACCCGCAGCCCCCACTCACCTTCTCGTAGTACTTCACCTCATAGTCCAGCACACGGGCTCCGGACGGCACGGCCCACACCAGGGTCATGGATGTGGGGGAGGCTGAGACCTGTGTCACGGGGTAGACAGGCAGCGGCACTGGAGGGAGGGGGCGGGGAGAGGAGGGATGGGATATCAGCCTGTGCAGGGACTGCGGGTCAGGAGCGGCATGGCGGGGGGGGAAGGGGGCTGCAGGTTAGAAGTGAGGGGCACTGCGGGGTGGGGGTCTCACCGTCCTGCCCGCTGGTGACGTTGATGGCCTCACCATGGGGGGCACTGGGGCTGAGGCTGGACACACCGTTGGTGGCCTCCACCACAAAGGCATAGGTGAGGTGTGGGTGCAGGCCCAGCGCGGTGACACGGGTCTGTGCCAGGTCACGGGCGCCTGGTACTAGGCGCAGGCGGCAGGGCCGGCAGGGCGCCCCCCCAGGTGGGCACTCACGACAGGTCACAGTGTAGCGCAGGTCCTGGCGGCCCCCGCTCTCCAGCGGCTCGCTCCACTCCAGCACTGCCGCCGACCCATTGAAGCGTGCCACCAGGCTACGTGGGGCTGAGGGTGGTGCTGTGGGCAGGGAAGAGGGGGCATCAGGGGACCCAGCCCCCAGGGATGCCTCTTGTGCCCTCCTGGGGAGGCCAATTATGTGCCCTTCAGGGGACTCCAACTACATGCCCTTGTGGGGATGTCAGCCCTGTGCAGACCCAGGGATGCCTGTCTTGTGCCCTCCCAGGGACACTGCCCATTCCCTGCCGGGGACACCGCCTCTGTGCCCTCCCGGGGACACCAACTATATGTCCTCCCGAGACGCCAGCCCCACACCCTCCCAGAGATGCCAGCTTACTGGTGCAGGGTTCAGCTGGCAGGTCTGCAGGGGCGCGGTAGTAGCCATTGCGGCAGGTGCAAACTGTGGCCCCAGGTGCCGGTGCATGGCTGAAGGGGGGGCAGGGCAGGCAGGGCCCCTCTCCCGGTGCCGCCTTGAATGTGTTGGCAGGACAGGCTGCGGGGAGGGCAAGGCAGGCATGGGACCCAGGTGTCCAGGGTCCCATTGCTCCTCCCCGGCCCCCCAGAGCCCAGGTGCCCCCCAGCCCCAGACCTGCACAGCGAGTGGCGGCATCAGCGGAATGGTGACCAGCGTGGCAGGCACAGGCGGGCGCGGGGGGCTCGGCCCAGCGCCCATCCTCCTGGCAATAGAGGGTGGGAGCTGTGCTGGGGCGGGCTGGGGCAGCCTGGTCCACGCAATGCCCAGCAGCTGGTGTCACCAGCCCACGCGGCAATGTTTCAGGGAAGGCAGCCAGGCCCCGCACAGCACCCGGGCACTTCTTGTGGTAGAGCCGCACGGCCAGCAGCGCCAGGCAGGCCCCCTGGTCCTGGAAAGCCACGTACAGCCCAGCTTTGCTCAGCGGGCCCAGCCGCAGTGTCTTCACGTTCACCTGAGGGGGGGACACGGCCTTGAAAGGCAGCTGGCTCTGGGGTGGAGCACAGCGAAGTATAACATGAGCTCAACAGGCAGCCAGCTCTGGGGTTAGGGTAGAATGGGGCTTGGATGCACCCAGCTCTGGGAGAGTCAGGCTGGGTATAACAGGCTCAGAGGCATCCAGCTCTGGGGTAGAGCATGGGGAAGTATAACACAACCCCAACATGCAGCCAGATCTGGGGTTATGGTAGGACAGACCTAGATGCACTCAGCTCAGGGGGCTGGGCTGGGCTGGGCTGGGCTGGGCTGGGCTGGGTGTAACAGGTCCCAGATGCGTTTGGGCCTGAGGGGCTGGGCTGGGCTGGGTCGAACAGGCCAGGATGCACCCAGCTGAGGCGGCCAAGCCGGGTGTAATGAGGCCCTTCACTCCCACCCTGCAACCCCCAGCTCACCTTGCCAGAAGGCTCGGCACCGGGCCGCTTGCGGGAGAGGTGGTCAGCGGCCACGGTGTCCACCTTGACATAGGGGTTCTCCATCCAGGCGGGGCTGCGCGCCGTGGCTGTGTCACCTTCACTCTCGTAGTAGAAGACGGTGAAGGTCTCCTTGCAGGGCCGGGCTGGGCCGGCGCCGCGGGGCAGTGAGGCACACTCCAGCATGCTGAAGCGCAGCTCCAAGTAGGCCTGCACGGCTCCATGCCGTGCCACGTAGGTGCTGCGCAGCCAGCTGTTCTGGGGGGGGCCGCCGGGCTGGCCCAGTGGGCCTCCACACACCTCGAAGGTGCGGGCTGAGGCTTGGCGCTCCCGGTCCAGCATGCTCACCTCCTCCCACTGCCAAGGATATCGGGGGTAGGGGGAGGGAAGGTGTCATGGGGCTTGGATGCGCCCAGATCTGGGGGACTGGGCTGGGCTGGGTGTAATGGGCTTTGGATGTGTTCAGCTCTGGGCTACGTACAACGGAGAAGCAACCAGTTCTCGGGTGGGACACAGTGGGGTAGAACAGGCCTGGATGCAGCCAGCTCTGGGGTAGAGCACAAAAAAGTATAACATGGCCCCAACATGCAGCCAGCTCTGGGGTTAGAATAGAAGAGGCCCAGATGCGTGCAGCTCTGGGGGACTGGGTTGGGTGTAGCAGGGCCCATATGCGCCGAGCTCTGGTGGGGCCAGGCTGGATGTAAGGGGGCCTGGATGTGTCCAGCTCTGGGGGGCCGGGCTGGGTGTAAAGGGGCCTGGATGCACCCAGCTCTGGGGGGCCGGGCTGGGTGTAAAGGGGCCTGGATGCACCCAGCTCTGTGGAGGGCCCTGACTCCCGACCGGCAGCCCCCAACTCACCTGCCCTTCCCCCTCAGGATACACGGTCCACTTCAAGTCTGAGGTCTCCAGCTGCGTGTCCAGCAGTGTCTCTGCGAGGAGAGGGGCAAAGTGAGGCCCTCTGAGAGGGGAGGAGGGTGAGAGTGGGGGGCTTGGGAGCCCAGAGACTCCCCCCGCAGGGGCTGTACAGGGTCTAGGACAGGCGGCGGGTGTGGCTCCAAGGGCGGGGGGGAATCGACCAAGGGAGGAAATGTGCGGGTGTGCCAGGCCGTGGCAGGAAGGGCAGGGGCCAGGGGTTGCGGACCCAGGCGTCCGGGCTCCCAGAGAACCCAGGCATCCTGCGCCTTTAAGACTAAAAACCACTACTTTCAGAAAAACCCAAAATGGCCCAAATTGGCCCCATTCCACACTCACCTTCCAAAGCCAGGATAGCATGGACACAGAGGAAGACAACCCACGGCGCCATCGGCCCGGGGGGGTGTGTGTGGAAACTGAGGCAGGCACCAGCCGAGGGCTGTGGAGAGGAGGGGAAAATCCCCCAAAACCCTCTTTTTCAGCCCAAAAACATCACCCAGATCCAAACCAACCCAATCCCTTTGGGGCCCTTGGGAGAGTGGGATGGATTAATTTCACACTGGAATAATGGGGAGAAAAGGATTTTTTCCAGGAAAATCCCTCCAAAATACTTTTTTTTAAAGAACCCAGCCCAAAACTGCCCTTTTTCTCCCCAAAATCATTGCCCTGTCACATAAGCTACAGAGCAGCTAGGAATGGGTTAACCCCCCCCCCCCCGCAAAGTACTGAGATGAGAAAATGTCCCTAAAAGGCCAGTATTCACCCCGAAAAAGACCCTGAAACTGCCAAGATCATGTGAAATAAACCCAAAATTAGCCTGTATCACATGAGCAAGGCCCAAAACACCAAGAAATCACCCCAAATTTCACCTTCTCCTCCAAAAACGGCAAGAACCAGCCCGCCAGGAGAGAAATGTGACAGAACCCCCTACCCCAAATATTCTTAATACCTCTCTAAAAAGCCAAAAGCTCATTAACTCACCCCGAAAAATGAAGCCTGCAACAGTATAAAACCCAGAAATGGCCCCAAACTTCACCTTCTGTCCCCAAAACCACAAGATGTAATGTTTCTAAAAACTAATCTGGCATCAAAAGTCCCCAGTAATATAATTTATAGGCCTGAAAAAGCCAAAATCCCAGTAAATCAACCCAAGTATTAAGGACCTGAATTAAATGGGAAAGCACCAAAAAGCTGAGGAAGTGCCCCATGATGCACCTTTTCCTCCAAAAACTGCAAGAATCAACTCCTGCAGAGAATCAATATGACATCAAAAGCCCCCAAAATATCATAAATTGCCCCCCAAAACCCCAAATCCCAAGAATTAAATCCAAAAACTTAACAGGTATAAAAAATACCAAGCCCTAAAAGGTGAAGAAATCCTGAAATCCACACCCTGCCTTGAAAACCTTGACATCAACACCTCCACAGTCCACAAAATTGTCCTTAAAAAAGCCCAAATCCCAATAAAATAACCCCTGAAAAATAGCAGTCCGAAAAAGTAGAGAATTCACCCCTAAAATTCACATCCTGCTCCAAAAAGTGCAACTTTTTGTGGCTCCAAAATATAAATCTGACATCAAATGACCCCTAAATGATGAGAATAATCCAAAAATCCCCAAATCCCAATAATTCAACGCCCTAACATTAATATTTGAATAATAAAAACAGTTAAAAAAAGTGGGAAAAAAATCTCCCCAAAATTCACAACTTGTTCCAAAAACTGTAATATTTAATGCATTTAAAATACATGTGACATCAGGAGACCCCAAAATGTCATAAATTGCTCTAAAAATGCCAAAATCCCAATAAGCAAACCCAAAAATTAATACCTGAAACATAGCATTCGCCAAAAGTGGAGAAATCACCCCAAAATTCACATCCTGCCCTGAAAAGGTCAATAGTTGGCACGTCCAAAAAATAAGCATAACATCAGAAGTCCCCAAAATGTCATAAATTGCCTGCAAATCATGGTAATTAAACCCCAAAACTCTGAAAAATATAAACATCCCCCAAAAGTGGATAAATCATCTCAAAATTTCCATCCAGCTCCAAGAACTAGAATCATTAGTGCCTCTGAACTATTAATCTGACACATAAAGCCCCTCAAATGGTATAATTGTCCCCAAATTTATGATAATTAAACCCAAAAATTGAACACCTGACAAACACAAGCAGACCACAAAAGGGGAGAAATCTCCCCCAAAATTTAACAGGCTGATTCAAAAACTGTACTTCTTAGTGCCTCCAAAGTATAAATCTGACTTCAAAAGCCTCAGAATGTCATAAATTGCGCCCAAAATCCCAAATCCCAATAACTGAACCCAAACCCGGAATCCTGCCAACAGACCACAAACCAGGCCTTCCCCCCCCCGCCCCCAGACTGGAGCTGAACTTCGTGCTCTGGCCCTGAAAGAGCCCCTGAAACCTGGAACTGGCCTCATATCCCCTCCCAGCTGCCAAAAATCCCTACTTTTAGAAAACCTGATTTTGGGCAAAAGGGCTTTTCTCTCGCCATGTCGAAGCTGGAAAAGGCCCTGGAATGTGGGAATTTCCTGGAAAAAAGTAAGGGGAAAAAAACCTTTTCCTTCCCTCTTGGGGAAGGCTCTGGCTTTACCAAAAATCACCACTCTTGGGGGATTTTTTTACCGGATTTCACCCCAAATCTGTGTCTGGCTCTTAGGGGTTCCTGGGGAGCTTAACCCCTGCCTGGCCACCCCTGGCTCTGGGGAGGGGGGACCCCCCTAATAGAGGGGTCTGGGGGTGGGTTTGGGGGCAAAAAGGGCTTTTGGGGGGGCTGGAAGGGGAGGGCGGGTCCCTGCCTGGGATGCCTGCGTTCCCTCCTGGCTCCAGGCAGGACAAAGGAGGCTGGGGGGTGGGCTGGGATGGCAGGGGGACCCCAACCCCCACCCCCAGGGGATCCAGGAGTCCGGGCCCCTGCAGGCACTTACCCTGGGCCGGGCTGGGAAGTTTGTGCGGAGGGGATGGGGGGGCGGGGCGGACGCCTGGGTTCTCCCACCCCTGGCAGAGCCCTCCCACCCGGGGGCTGCGGGTGGGGAGTGAGGGGCACCATTGCGGGGGGTGGGGTGGGGAGGGAACTTTACTGGTCCCAGTTCCCAGGTGAAACTGGTCCCATTTAACAACCCCAACCAGTCCCAGTTGCAACAACATAACTAGCAGTTCACAACTGTCGCTTGTCCCAGGTCCTGGAGCAGACTGGTCCCACTTTCCATTCCTTACTGAGCCCCAGTTCCCATTCCTTACTGAGCCCCAGTTCCCAACCCTTCATTGGCCCAGTTACCAGTTGATACTGGCCCCAGCTCCCTGGCCATACTGGTCCAGGTCCCACCCATTCTGGTCTCATTTCCCAGTCCTTAATTGGCTCAATTACTAGCCCATACCGGTCCCACTTTCCGCCCCTTACCACTCCCAGTTCCAGAACCATACTAGGTCCAATTCTCAACCATTCCTGGTCCCAGTTCTCAACTCTTAATTGGTCCAGTTACCAGCCCATACGGTTCCCAGTCCCCTGGCCACACTGCTCCTAGTTCTCCAGCCATAATAGTTCCAATTCCCAGCCATTACTGGTTCCAGTTCCCTGGCCATACTGCTCCCAGTTCCCACCCCTTATGGCTCCTAGTTTCCCAGACATATTAGTTCTAGTTTCCAACCATTACTGGTCCCAGTTCCCTGGGCATACTAGTTCTAGTTACCACCCCTTACTGGTCCCAGTTACAGGGGGCTGCAGGTCGGGAGTGAGGGGTACTGGCAGGGCTGGGCAGGGGGGTGGGGCTTGTGGTCCTCACATCTGTCCAGATGTTCCTCATCACTTGCTTGTGCAGGGGAAAGCAAGGAGGGGGGGACTGGGCATCCCTAATTGAACCCAGAGAACCCAGGCGTCCAGGCCCCCCCTCGCCTGCCCCCTCCCCCAAGAGCAGGAGAGAGAGAACCCAGGCGGCGCCTCCCAGAGCTGGAGGGAACCCAGGCGTCCGGGCGGGCAGGTCCCCGTGAGGCAGGAAGCGGCTTTGTTCAGCATTTCCCTGGGCGGGGTGGGGGGTCGTGGCAGGATGTGACTCGGTTTCCCGCCCCACCATTGTCTGCCGGGGGCCCAGGCTGGCCCCAAACCACCAGGCGCCACCCCAGAGCTGGGCACATCTGGGCCTGTTACACTCAGACTGGTCCCCCAGAGCTGGGTGCATCTGGGCCTGTTACACTCAGTCAGCCCCTCACCAGAGCTAGGCGCAACCAGGCCTGTTACACCCAGCCTGACCCCCCACATAGCTGGACGCACCTGGGCCCGTTACACTCAGTCAGGCCTCCCAGAGCAGGACACATCCAGTCCTGCTGCACTCAGGTACCCCTCAACAGTGTTGGGCACAACCGGGCCTGTTACACCCAGCCCAGCCCCCTGCAGAGCTAGGTGCATCTGGGCCTGTTGGTTGCCCCCACTCCAAGCTGGGTGCACCCAGGCCCTGTTACACCCAGCCTTCAACTCCCTGCAGGGAGGCTCCAAAGAGGATGGAGCTGGGATGTTCTCAGGTGACAGACAAGGAGCAGTGGACTCAGGCTGACTCCAGGTAAGTTGAGACTGGATATTAGGAAGCCCTTTCTCCCTAGCAAGGGGATGAAGCTGGGGCTGGTCCCACTTGGAGCAGGGGGTGGAACTGGGTTGGACTGACTACAGCCAGCAGCCCAGCCTACAATTTGCCACTGCTTCATTACCTTGGTGTCACTAATGAGGACATTCATCCCACGCAGCCTCAGGTGGGGCATCAGGGCCAAGTTCACAGTGAGCCCTAATATTGACCCTTCCAGGCTTAATGAATGGGACTGCAGGGCTTTGGTAGTCCGGGAGGGCTCAGCTTGGGGCTTCTGTGTGGGGCTGGGGGTGAGACTTTGAGGGATTTTCAGGGTGTTTTGCAGGTTTTTTATCTCAAGAGGCCTATTCTACCCAGCACGCCCCCCCCCCCCAGAACTGGGTGCATCTAATCCGTTACACTCAGTCCAGCCCCCCTGGAGCTGGGCGCATAGATGGGCTGTTACACCCAGCCTGGCCCCAAAGCTGGGCGCATGTTGGCTCGCGGCATGGTGAGGTCGCAGGGTCAGGCCGCAGCCTGTGTGGGGTCCGGGTGGGGATTTCCTGGAAGCTGGAAAACAACAGCAGCAACTGGAATGGATCCTGCTGACTCAGGGGCTGGACGTGGGGGATGGGAGGACACCTGGGTTCTCTGGAGGGTGGGCCGGGGGGCCGGGGTCCAGGAAACCTGGGCTCCCTGCAGGCTTGGGGGCCAGGATGCCTGGGAGGGGGGGGCTGGGGTCCAGGAAATCTGGGCTCCTTGGGGAGGGGGGTTGGCACAAGTTTGGGATCACGTGCCAAGCCAGGGCAGGCTAGGTAGGGCAGGGAAAGATGGCCGCCCCTAGAGAGACTTCAGGAAACAGGGAAACCAGGCTGGCGGCCGCCACCAGTGCCTGAGTTGTGCGCATGCGTATTGAGCCAGTTTGCACATGCGCCATAGCGAAAAGGCGGCCTTGCCGCACATGTACTGGTCGCATATGTGACGTAGTTCTCCCCCATCAGTGAAAAACATAAACACCCCCAACCCCGTGGGGGCCGGAGCTTATTCTGCGGAGGCGGAATGAAGAGCCGCGGCTGTGCGTGCGCTTCTCTTTCAGTCCCGGCACATGCGCTTTAGCTGGCACTGGCGCAGAAGTAGCCTGGCGTGCGACCGCAGGCGCATGCGCTGCGAAGGGCTCGCGAGCTTCTTCAGGCGAACGCCCCCACTTCCACACCTACGCATGCGCGGCAGACGGGTGGGCGGCCGTCATGTCCGGGGTGCAGCGTATGAAAGTAGCCAACGAGCGGCACAGCAAGAGCATCACCCAGCGCGGGGCGCCACACCGCGCCCCGGTACCGCCGCGGGGGGGCGGATATGGAGCCCCAGCGGGGCTGGTGGGGGCGGCCATCGTAAGGGTCCAGTGTCAATGCAGGGGCTGCGGGTCGGGAGTGCGGAGCACCAGCAGGAACAGAAGCAGCCATGGTTATGTCCCAGCGTGAACACCCCTCTTCCCCGCAGAAGGCCCCGCCGGAGGAGAAGGCTCCCGTCGGTCCCTGGCTCCTGGCGCTCTTTGTATTTGTGGTGTGCGGCTCAGGTACGGCACGTTCACCCTGGAACCCAGTGGTGGGGCTGGGGCTGGGGCTAAGCCAATGGGGGACCCCGTCCAGCAGCGGGGTGGGCTATCCCACCCACACCCGGGTGCGTGAGGGGGCAGGGCTCCACCAAGGCGATGTTCACTCTGAACCCTAATAGTGGGGGCGCTCACTCTGGGTGCTGCACACTAGGAGCCTTCACTCTGGAGCTTAACAACTGTGGGGGCCTTTACTTGCACACCTGCTCCTAAAAGGACATGGACTGAAACCTAACAGCTGGGGTGGCAGGGGTGTTTGGTCCAAACCGTATCAATTGTTGGTGTGTGTTCACTCTGAAATGCACACCAGTGATTTCTGGACTCTTCAGGTCTAAAAGCCAATAAGGGAGGGGCAGGGGTTGATCTTGGAAGCTAATGCTTGGGCGATTGTTTACCCTGGAGCCTAACAAGGGCCTGGGGTACAAGCTTGTTGTCCCTCTGTAGGGATAGAGGCTGGTGGGAGTCTCTGCTGGGCATTTACTCTGGAGCCTCTTAATAGTGATAAGCAGATTGGCCTGAGAGTAAGGGGGGGGCTCTAGGGGCTGTTAACTCTGAAATTTACCGATGGCAGTGATGCCTGAAGTGGTGGGGCAGAACTGAGCTCCTAAGCTCTGCCCCCACAGCCATCTTCCAGATCATCCAGAGCATTCGCCTCGGGGGATGAGGGGAGCCCACAGCTGGGAGCTGCTCTTCTCAGGGAACTCTGGGATACATCCTCGACCTCCGGCCATCTACACTGCGCCCCCCCCCACATAGGTTTGCTGATGGAATAAATGTTTTGTTTGCTTTGTTTTGCTAATGAGCTGGTCTCTGGAGGTGGGGTGGGGAGGGGACTCGTGTGTCCAGGCTCCCAGCCCACAGCAGGGAAGGAACCCAGGAGTCCCAGCCAGGACCACCCCCATCCCCAACCCCCCTGCTCAGCCCCCACCCCACTTCCTCCAGCACCATAGGTTCTTGCCTTGTCTAGAACCTCAAGAGCAGTTGATCCCCTCTAAGCTCTCCCCCAGGCTTGAGCATCACTGTGAAGACTGTAGAGCATCAGTCCTCCACATGCCGAAGCACCATAGAGAAGGGGGTGATTTCCCCCAATGCTTGAGCCCTATGTGGCAACCAAATGCATCGATCACCCTCAGAAGCCACCCAGGGTAGGGACATTTGTGGGGGTAGACCATCAATCACCCCTCCCCACCCCCTTAGTACCTGATGATAGGCCCTGCCCCCTGACTACCCCCACCCCTGTCAGCCATTGATCTGAGGGACATAGTTTATTCAAATCCATGACAATGAAATGTACAAAAGAAACCAGGGAAAGAGCAGGGGCATAAAAAAAAAAAGAGGGGGCGGGGTCTGGCTCACTCAGAAGAAGTCCACATCTTCCGGGGCATCCAGGTCGCGGTACTCAATGATGGCGCGGGGATCGCCACGGACCAGCCTGTGGGGAGAGGGGTTGTTAGGAGTGGGGTTGATAGCCCCCATCCCCCAGCTCTGATTAGCCCACCACCGCACACTAGCTGTACCCCCCCTCCAGAGAACCCAGGTGTCCGGGGGCCCACCTGTTGCGCGGCTTGTTGAGGTACCCGCCTTGCCCTCGGAAGGTGTCGTAGTTGCCCCGCCCGGCAGCGTAGGGGCCAGGGGGGTACGGGGGACCGCCTGGGGGGGGGACAGAGGGAGGGTCAGGCACAGGCCACACCACCCCATGGGGCCAAATTCACTCTGAGCCTTACTGATGGCTGATGGGGGGGCATGGTCACCAATCCCCAGCCACTCGATAAAAGCACATGGGGGTGTTTACTCTGACCTCTACAGATGGAGTGAGGTAATCAACCCCACCCCCCCAAAAAAGTATTTGGGGTCAGTCGCTCTGAGCCCTACTGATAAGAGCTGTCAATCAATCCCACCCAGCCTCCCCTGCCTATAGGAGCACGCAGGCCTGTTCACTCTGAGCCCTACTGATGACAAAATGTGGCAGGCACTCCCCTTCCTATATACGCATGGAGACTTGTTCAGTCTGAGCCCTACTGATGGCAGATGGGTTGTGCAGGACACCCCCCAGCTCCTATAAGGAGATCGGCTTGTTCACGCTGAACTGTACTGACAACAGGATGTGCCCATCAATGCCCCCCGTCCCCCTCCTGCACTCCCCTGCCCACAAAAGCAGGTAGATTTGTTCACTCTAAGCACTACTGATGACAAGAGGTGTCAGTTGATGCTACTGGCCTCCCCTGCCTATGTAGGCTTGCTGATCTGTTCACTCTGAACCTTACTGATGGCAGATGGCCCATGTCATTCCCCTCCCTGCCTAAAAGTCATATAAACTTGTTCACTCTGAATCACACAGATGTCTGTCACACCCCCTTCCCCCTGCCTACATAAGACATGTTCACTTTGAACCCTACTAATGGCAGACAGGCTGTGTCAGTCAACTTCCTGCCCATAAAAGCAGATAAGGTTGTTCACTCTGAACCCTCCTGACAACAGGATGGGTTGTTCACATCCCGTCCCTACATAAGCAGAGATTCATTCACTCTGAACCCTGCTGATGGCAAGCAGGCTGTATCTGTGCCCTGTCCATAGAAAAGATGAGCATGTTCAGTCTGAATATGCTCATCACTACTGATGGCAGGAGAGCTGTGCAAGATCTGCCCTGCTCCTATAAGCGGATGGGTTTGTTCATTCTTAACCCTACTGATGACAAGCCAAAGATATGGGTCTACAGACCCCCTACTACTCCCACCACTCACCTCCGTAGCCCAGGATGGGGGGCCGTGGCTGCCCATATGGCATCATGCCCTGTGGCGTCTGGGGCGGGTAGGGCAGCCCGGGAGCCAGACCTGGGGACACAGAAGGGGTGACGTTGACCCCCCTGAGGCCCCGGCCAGCCATACTGGTACCCAAAGCTCCTAGGCCCAGCTCCAATCCCCAGCCCCAGGCCCGCACTCACCCTGGCCAGGCCCCGGGGGCTGGTTGGGCTTGAGCTCAGGCAGTGCAGGGCGCTTGGCATCCAGCAGAAAGTTGTTGAAAAAGGCAACTTCCTTCTTCACCTCTTCAATCTTCTCCGCATGCTTGTTGAAGATGTGCTTGCGCACAAACTCAGGGCCCTGTGGGGGGAGGTAGAGAAGAATTAGAGGGCATAAAATAAGGTGGGGGGAGAGAAGTAAATAGAGGAGAAAGAGAAAGAGGAAGGAGAAATAATGAACCAGGAAAAGGGAGGGGTAACAACAGGGAGAAGAGGGAGGGGGAATAAGAGGGAAATAATTAGCAAAGGAGGTAATTAGACAGGACCAGGAGAAAAGTAATTAGGGGTATAATTAGGTGAAAAGAGGGGATTAATTAGAGCAAGGAGGCAAATTAGAGCCATTTGTTTGTTTAAAACCAATGGACTCATTAGAGTCAGGGGGTTAACTAGAGCCAGCAGTTTAATTAATGTCAGTGGGTTAATCATCTCCTTAATTAAAACCTATGGATTAATTAGAACTAGGGAATCAGTTAGAACCAATAGTTTAATTAGAGCCTTAGAGCCAGTGACTTAGAGCCAATACTTTAATTAAAACCAATGAGTTAATTAGAACAAATAGTTTAATTAAAACCAACAGGTTTATTAGAGCCAATTGTTTAATTAGAGCCAGTGGGTTAATTAGAACCATTTGTTCAATTAGCATTAACAGGTTAATTGTAGCCAATGGTTCAGAACCCATGGGTTGGAGCCAATGATTTAATCAAAATCAACAGGTTAATCCAAGCAGATTGTTTAATTAGAGAAAAAAATTAGGGGAGAGAAAAGGGTAATTAGCATTGAGCCCTGCCCCTGTAGGAAACCCCACCCACCTTGAACTTCTTGCCGCTGAGGGGACAGAGCCACTTGTCCTTGCCCAGCTCCTGCGTGTTGGCTGTGACAAACTTCTCCACCTCCTGCTCAGGGTCCTTGCGTCCCATCTTCTGCGCTTCCTCTTCTGCCAGTGTTTCACGCACGCTCAGCAGTGGTGCCAGCTTCTCCTCGAACGTCTTCTGCCACTCTGCCACTGCCCCCCCCCCATGGTCAGCACAGGAACCAGGTGTCTGTCAGCCCCGCTCTCACCCCTCCAAGGCCCCACTCCCCTGGAGCGTCCAGGCATCCTGACACCCAAGACCCACGTTGCTACCCACAGGACCCAGGTGTCCTGGCCTCAGAAGCCCTGCTCTCACACCCCAAATCCACTCCCCACTGGAGAACCTGGGCATCCAAACCCCCATCCCAGAACTAAGCCTCTACCCCTCTCAGAGAACCCAGGCACCAGGCTCTCCACCCACCCCTGCTGTCACCCTGAACCCTGAACCCTGGGCACCAGCCCCCAGTCACCTGCACCTACTCCCTGCCCAGAGAACCTGGGCTCCCAGTGCCCCCTGCTCTCCTACCCCAGACTCCCCAGGAGGACCCTGGTGTCCAGGTGTGGCCTACCTTCGCCATGCGTGACGCGGTTAGGTGGCAGAGGCCCACGCACGTGCACGATGCCACAGCGATTGGGCATTTCATCCTCATTGACATACTCGGCTGTGTTGTAGTAGTCGACTGAGTGAACGATGCGCAGGTAGAGCAGCAGCCGGTCCAGCACCTGTGGGAGGTGGGGGGAGGGAGGGGGTGTCAGGACAAGGACCCAGGTGTCTGGGCTCCCCACCCTCTCCTCCCAGCAGCCTGCTTGCGTGGGGAGAGAACCCAAGTGTTCGGGCTCCCAGCCCCCTCCACCTCCCTAGCCCATCTGAACAGGGAGAACCCAGGAGTCTGGACCACCCCTCCTCCCACCCACCAACCACCCCACAACAGAACCTAGGTGTCTGGGCTAACTCTGATCCACCAGTCCATGAAGGTGCAGAAAGAACCCAGGCCTCTGGCATCCATTCCCCACACCCCCTCAGGTATCTGCAGACCCAGGCGCTCCTGGCCCCACCAGCAGCCTGCCTCAATGGGGACAGAATCTAGGCGTCCGGGCTTCTCGTACCACATCTTTTCCCTCCTGCCCTGGGAGGACCTGGGTGTCCAGGCCTTGCCACCCCCCAAACACACCTTGAGCAGCTTCTCGTCACGCTCCACGGTAACCTCAGCGGGGTTCCCCTCCTTGGGTGGGTCGTCAGGGGCATGGCCTTGGCCCAGGAGCTCCTCCTCCTCTGCACTCACCTCCTCAATCAGGTAGTCGGTGATGTTCTTCAGGATGGGATTCTGTGCTGGCAGCGCCTGTGTGGGCAGGGGGGCATGGCTAAGTGCACCCAGCTCTGGGGGCCAGACTGGCTGGAAGGGGACCCTCATGCACCCGGTTGGGGGGGGAGGGGCGCGGCGGCAGCCTGTGCTGGATAGAACAGTCCTGGATGTACCCACCGGGGGGAGGGAAGGGGGGGTATAGAACAGAGCCTAGGTGTGCCCAGCTCTGGAGGGGTAGGCTGGGTAGAACAGGCCCAGATGCACGTAGCTCTAGGGGGCTAGCCAGGGTGTAACAGCACCTGGATGTGCCAGACTGGGTAAAATTGCCTGGGATAAGCCCAGCTCTGGGGGGGCTGGATGGAACAAGCCCAGATGCACCCAGCTCTGCAGGGCCAGTCTGCATGTAAGGGAGCCAGCTGTGCTCAGCTTTTGGGGGCAGCACTCACCGCACTGGAGGGGCTGTCACGGGGGGGGCTGGCACCCCACAGCTGGGTGCGGTCGTCCAGGACGTGGATGAGCTTTGCCGCCAGCTTGATATCATTGCGCACAATGGCTTTGTGCTGCGTGATGCCGTTCACATTGCGCACCCGGCGCGTCAGGTCCCGGTTCACTCCGGGGCTCAACTCGCACTCCCGCAGCTGTGGGGACACAGGCAGCTGCTGCTGGGGTAGGCAGGACAGGGCCCCAGGTGCAGCCAGCTCTGGGTGGACTGGGCTGGGTAGAACAGTCAGACACAGATGCACCCAGCTCTGGGGGGCTTGACAAGGTCAAAGAGGCCCAGATACACCCAGCTTCGGGGGGGGGGGGGGGGGGGGGGGGGGGGGCCGGGGCGG
>JAGPOW010003020.1:15205-31595 GCA_030014935.1 Caiman crocodilus
CCCCCCCCCCCCCCCCCCCCCCCCCCCCCCCCCCCCCCCCCCGCCCGCAGCGGCCGTCTTGTGTAAAATAGGCCAGGATGCAGCCAGCTCTGAGAGGCCAGGCTGTGGTGCGTAACAAGCCCCAGATGTGCCCAGCTCTGGGGGACACCAAACACTCACCCGGATGTTCTGGAGGCTCCAGCAGATCTCCTTGATGTTGACGCTGCGGTCGAAGGTCACCCAGCCACGGCGGAAGAACCTGAGGGAGGAACAGGACGGGCTCCTTCAGGTCCCCCTGGGGTGCCCCTAACCCCTCTCCCCTCACCCAGTCACAGGGCCCTGAAGCCCTGCAGGGTCCCTTCATGCAAGACAGTGGCTGGGGCCAAACTGGGTTGTGGCAACAAAACTGCCACAAACAAAATAACCCCACTGTGGGTTACAACCTGCACAGGCGTCAAGACAGTAGAGCTCATAGCACCCCAGTAACACCGACCCCAATGCCCTCAAATAATAAGTGACAGTTTCTCTAAAGGAAAATTGTTGCCTAAGACCCGACACATTCAACACACATGTACGTGAGCTAATGTAACTAGAGAAGGCAAGGAAATGACATAAGGGATCCAAACTCACAGCAGAGGTGATATTGTTTATTAAGCCCATGAGATGCTTGCAAAAAAACCCCCCCGATTTCTTTTTATTGCAAAAAATTATTTTAATTAGTTTTCTTACATAGCCCATCTGCTGTCCTTGCAAGCTTCTGGGCATATACACCCTTCTTCGGGCATAATGAAACAAGATTTAGTTCTCGTTATGCCTGAGAAAGGGCACGTGTGCCTGAAAGCTTGTAATGATGGCAAGCAGGCTAGGCAAGAAAAGAAATTTTTGCAATTAAAAGAAATTAAAAGCAGTTTTTGCATTTTAAAGCAATTAAAAAGAATTTTTTGCAATTAAAAGCAATTTTTTTTTGCATGTAACTGGGTGTGGTAACTCATGACAGAGGTGATATCTTTTATTATGCCAATGATATACATAAAAAAAACATGATTTTAATTGCAAAAATTGCTTTTAATTACTTTTCTTGCATGACCTGTCCGCCATCATTGCAAGCTTACGGGCACAGACACCCTTCCTCGGATATAGTAAGAACATGATATTTTTTCCTTATGCCCAAAGATGCATGTGCCCAAAAGCTTGCAACAATGGCAGACGGCAGGTGGGTTATGCAAGAAGAGTAAATTTTTGCAATTAGAAGCAATTAAAATACATTTTTGCAATGGAAAATTATTGAAAGCAATGTTTTTTGCACATATCTTGTTGGCATGAGAAAAGGTGTCACCTCTGCCACAAGCTTGGATGCCTTTTGCCTCTGAACCGAGACGGCTACAACCTGGATACTGGGGAACAACAATAACGTTTTCAAGTGAAGATACTGGGGAACAACAATAACGTTTTCAAGTGAATGAGTAACTAACAATAACAAAAGAAGAAATGTATGTTTCAAGCCAAATCACAAAAAGACTAGTTGAATGAAGGAAAGGTGTTGTGTGTGTAATGAATATAATAATGCAGCCTCATGGTTTTTAAAGCAGGACTGCAATGTTGAAATTGTGACAAACGTCTCAATCGTTGCGTGTTTTCAGGGGTGTTGGTTGTAGCCATGGTTGTCTGAGGACATGGGCAGATGAGGATCTTTGGGTAAATGCAAGGTCTTTTATTAGATCAATGCAAATAGTTTGAAAAATTGATTTTTTCCAAAATTTCTCCAACTCTTTGAATTGGTTTAATAAAAGATGTCACCATGCATCCTGGGCACTTGGGCTGTGTATATATGCATGTGTCCTAGGGCGTTGGTCGCAGCCATGGTGGTCTGAGGACATGGGCAGACAAAGGTCTTCAGGTAAATCCCATATCTTTTATTGAATCAACTCAGATAACTGGAAAAATTGAGTTTTTCAAAAAAACATTTCCAATGATTTGACTTGATTTAATAAGAAAGATGAGATTTACCCCAAAAACCTCATCCTGCCTATCTGATATCTTTTTTTAGACTAACTAAACAGTCAGGAAAATGGATTTTTTCAAAAAATGTCCAACTATCCGACCTGGTTTCATAAAAAAATTCAGATTTACCAATCTGATATCTTTTATTAGGCCAACACAAATAATTGGAAAAATTGAGTTTTTTAAAAAAAATTCCAACCATTTTCCCTGGCTTAATAAAAAAAGATGATTTATTACCCTGATATATTTTATTAGACCAACTTAAATAGTCAGAAAAGGTGAGGTGTTTTTTTTTTTTAAAAAAGTCAACTACTTGATTTATTTTAATAAAAAAACCTTCCCTGCCTACCTGAAATTTTTATTAGACCACGTACAGAGTTAGAAAAATTGAGTTTTTCAGAATCTATTCCAACTATTTAATTTGGTTGAACAAAAAAGATCAGCTTTACCCAAAGACTTGTCCTCAATCACACTCTGTCTGTAAAGTGATCACCCCTGCTACTGCAAATTTTTGCCCTATTGATGAGCCTGGTTGAGTCACTGGTGCCTCTGGGCATCCACTCGAGACCTGCTGCATTTAACTGACCTCTAATTTTGGTTGCTGTGAGAAATGCAGGTTTTCACAACTGAACAAATGCAAGAGTAAGGAAAAATGTCTTTTTCCATCATTTAGTCTTGTAGTTTTTTTGGTTGCTATTAAATCAAAACTTCCTGCTGCTTGTCAACCAACGGCTATATTAGTTTTTAAACCTAGTTCTTGAAAACTTGAGTTTATAAGTGCAACACTGGGGGGGTTCCAGGTCAGAGGGGGCTGGAATGGTAGCTGTTTGGGGAGATGTCCCAGCCCTGAATCGGGGGGAAACATGCCTCAACTTACCTCCTCTCGGGCTGGGGGTCTGACAAGGCGACGCGCATGAAGCCGGGGTAGCGCTTGCAGAGCTGGGGTGGGGAGGGGAAGAGAGTGAGACCCTGCAGAGACCCCCCAGATCTAGACTCTTCCGTTCTCAGCCATAAGATGCACCCAGCTCTGGGGGGCTTGCCCCCCTGCGCACCCCCACTCACCGCTACGATCTCGGCCTGGGAGATGTTGGGTGCGATGTTGCGCATGAAGAGAGAACATGTCTTGTGCAGGGGGCGGGGCTTCGGCTCACCCTCCTTGGCCTTCGGTCCTGCCCCTGCCCCTGCCCCCTCCTCCTCTTCTCGCCCCTTCTTCTCCTCTACCACCTTCTCCTCTGGTGGGGGGGGGAGCATTAGCAGCAGCAGGCTTGAGCCCCTGGAATACCCTCAAGCCCTAGTCCTGGCTGCAAAAGCAAGCCCCAACTCCAGCCCATTCCCCCACAACTGGGCCCCTAGTTGGCCTCCACCCCCCCCGAACCTACCGAGTGTCCCCACCCAGAATCAGACCCTTAGAGTCCCCACTCCTATGACAGGGCCTTCAGAGGCATCGCCCTCAGCTCCCACCAGGATCCAGGAGCCAGAAGCCTTGCCCCCTCCCCTCAGGCCTCACCCCTAGCTCCTCCCCACAGGATCAGGCCACCAGAAGCTCTGCCCCCTTTTCCCAGGCCTTGTCCACCCCAAAAGCCCCGTCTCCACCCAGAACCCAGTTCCCTCCGGCCCCTCCCCCACTCAGGACCAGGCTCCCCACAGGCCCTGCCCATCTCTCAGGCCCCACCCCCCCAGCATGGGGCACCTGCTGCCTTCTACCCCCCATCTAGGTACTTGGGGAGCCCCAGAGGCCCCGGGGCTCACCCTCCTTCGGGTCATCACAAGGGCCGCTGTCGTCACCAGAGTCAGACTCAGAGACGCTGCCATCATCATCGCCGCTGTCCTCGCCACTGCGCTTCCGCTTCCGCTTCTTGCTTGCCTGGTGGGGGTGGGGGGGCACATCAGGGTGGGCTGACCAAGTCAGGGGGCAGGGCCTGGAAAAGGCTGTAGGGGAAGGGGAAGAGCCTAGCAGAGCAGGGCGGGGCCAAAGGGGCAGGGCAGGAAGGGGTGGGGCCTAGCAAATTAAGGGGTGCATTTAAGTGGGAGGTTGAGTCTGGGAGGCAGGAGCTGGAGAGGAGGGGTGGGGCCAAGCACATCACAGGAGTGATGCTGAGTCTAAAGGGCCAGGGCTATCTCAAGGGATCAGGGCCTGGTGGGGATCATCAAGGGGCAGAGCATGGAGCAGAAGGGCAGCCAGGGGGCAGGGCTGCAGCAAAGGGGCAGAGCCCAGCAGTGTGGTGGAGGTGGGGCTAAGGGGCAGTGGGGGCAGGACCCACCTTCTTGGGCTCCGCCTCAGGCTCCTCCTCCTTCTTGGGCAGCTGCTCCTCAGGCTCTTCCCCCTTCTTGATCTTATCCTCCACAGGCTCCTCCTCCTCCACCTGCAAAGAGGGGCATGGGCAGGGCTTTCAGTGCTGATGCAAGCAGGGTCCACCCCGCATTAACCTCTTCCCTGCCACCACACTCTCCCTACCCCCTGCCCATTTCCTGAGTTCTAGAGGGAAAACTAAGGCATGTTGCTCAAAACAAAACCCCTTGAAGGGGGCAGGGCCTGGTCTCCTGGGTCCCTGCCTTTGTCCCCATCCCCTCCATTAACCCTGCCCCTGCTGCCAACCTTTTTGGCCTCGTCCTTCTTCGCCTCATGCTCTGGGCCCTTGCGCTCGGGCTCAGGGGGGCGGGTCTCCTCCTTTTTGGCTGCCTCCCCCTTCTCTGTCCGCCCTTCCTCCTCCTCCTCCTGGTCCAGGATCTTCAGGTCATTCTCTGTGCCACCTTCCATCTTGATGACAGCTGCAGGGCGGCGAGATGAAGGGATCAAATGTGGCCAGTATGAAGCCAAGAATTTGCCCCATTTCCACCCCCCACAATATCCCAGAAAAAGCAAAACTATAGAGGATAAAAGCCCTAATACTACTGCTGCCAGGTGGGTATCCTCCTTCATAGCTAGATGGATGCCTCTGGAGTTTCCACTTCCAGGGGCAGATAAGGCTGGGGTTTTGTCCCCCCTGCAGAAGTACCCCAAAAGGGGTAAAAATGAAGCTAAAATATGGAGGATAAAAGCCCTACTACTCCTGCTAATGAATCACCCCCTGTAGCTCCCAGCTCTGGGTTGGATGGTGATGGGCACCTCTAAAACTGGCCCCTGTGGTGGACAGAGCTGGGTTTCTGCCCTAAATACGCCAGAAAATGGCAAAACAACTGAATCAAAGCTCTGCTACTGCTGCTATATAAAGGAACAGCTCTTGTAGCTCCTGGCTCTGGATCTGATGGTGATGGATGCCTATAAAACTGCCCAAGGATCGAGAGAGCTGAGTTTCTCCCTCTAAAAACCCCAAAAGAGAGTAAAACAATCAGGATAAAAGCCCTACTACTGCTTCTGACAGAAAATCACCTCCTGTAGCTCCCTGCTGTCCATCATCTCTCATCGCTGTTGAGAGATGCCTCTGAAACTGCCCCCAAGAGCTGGGCTCCTGCCCCCAAATCCACCAGGAGGGGGCAAGGCCACCCGGATAGAAGCCCTACTGCTGCTGCTAAAGGTTCAGAGCTCTGCCCCCACATTTTCAGAGTCCTAGGTGAAAAAACTGAGGCTGCCCCCAGCCCCACCCAGTACCAGCATCAAGGGTCTTGATGATGGCGCTGGCCTTGTCCATGTCCAGCAGTAGCGTGTCAAACCAGGCGTTGTCCAGCAGGTAGAGGAAGACGCAAAGCCGGTTCTGCAGTGCCCCCTGCGCGTCCTGCTTGCGCCGCCCTGCCTCGTCTGGGTGGTATTTGGACCGGAACCTTCCAGGAGGGCAGGGGAGGGAGGGCAGAAAGAAAGAGAGGCTGTCAGCAGCGGGGCAGGGGCGCAGGGCTTCAGACATGCAAATAAGGACTGGGGGGATCCCACTGGATGGGATGGAAGAGGGGTTGGGGCTTTGGAGAGGGGGAGCCCCTCTGCAGAGAGGGGGGTTGCCTGGATGCCTGGCTTCTTCTGTTCCCCAAGGGGGGGCATGAGAAAAGGACCTAGGCATCCAGACTCCCAACTCCCCCCCACCCTCTGAAGGGGGGAGAGGACCCAGGCGTCTGGGCTCCCAGCCCCCCCACCGCCCCCTCCCAGATAGGCCCCCAGACACCTGGGCTCTCTATCCTTGTCTCCTCCCAGCTCCTCTGCACCCCTACAGCTCCCAGATGCCTGGGTTCTCTCCCTCTAGAGCCCTTCTCTTGCCTCCCGCGCTGAGAAGCCCCAAACACCTGGGTCCCCTGCCCCCCCAGACTCCTTCTCCCGGGCTTCCAGCCCTCCCAGACACCTGGGTTCTCTACTCTCAGATCCTGTCTTCTAGTCTCCCGAGCCCCAAGAAGCCCGAGACACATGGGTTCCCCTGCACTCTGCCTACAAGTCTCCCAGCCTATCAAATGCCTGGTTCTCAGGGGTGTCCTTCCTATTCAGTCCCACACAGGCCCAAAACTACCCCACGGAGCTGAGTTTCTGCCCCTAAATACCCCAAAAGAGAATAAAACAACGCAGTTAAAAGCTATACTGCTGTTGCTCATAAACGATCACCCCCCTATTGTTCCCAGCTCTGGATCTGATGGCAACGAACACCTCTACAGCTGGGTTCCTGCGTCTAAATTCCCCAGAAAAGGGTAAAACAACCCAGATAAAAGCTCTACTACTGCTGCTAATAAAGCATCATCCCTTGTAGCTCCCAGCTCTGGATCTGATGGTGACAAATACCTCTAAAATGGCCCCCTAGACTAGATACAGCTGGGTTTCTGCCCCTAAATACTCCAGAAAAAGGCAAAACAACCCAGATAAAAGCCCTATTACTGCTGCTGGGTATTCCCCACCCCCAACCAAGAGAGGGGGCAGGGAATTACCCTTAAAAGGAGCTGGGAGGAACCATCCATTATTAACCACCCCCCCCACTGGAAGGGGGGCCTCACCCTTAAAAGGAGCTGGGAGGAGCAATCCATTTGCAACCCCCCCCATGGAGGGGGGCAGCTAGGGGTGGGGTTTTGCCCTTAAAAGGAGCTGGGTGGGGCTTGTGGATGAGCACATCCCGACTCAAAAACGCTCGCCGGAGACAGGCCAGAGCGAACGCAGCGAGAGAACGACGCGGGTCATACATACACGTGGCTCCAACTCCAGCCCGGGGCCGCTGGCTTTTTTTTTCCGGTGGGTTGCGAAAGAGGACCAGAAACACAAAAAAAACCCAAAAACGACTCCAAAAAGCCCCCAGTTTCAGGGGCTTTTGGGCTGGTTTCCTCCTTCCCGGCGACTCCAGGAGACAAAAAAAAAAAAAAAAAAAAAAGACCCCATCCGGGAAAAAAAAAAAAAAAAAAACAAACACGCAAAGGAAAATAAAAAAAGACCCCGAAATGCCGGGTTTTTGGGCAAATTTCCCGGCCTCTCTGTCTAATTCCTGCCGACTTTTACGTAGTTCTAAAGCACCACATTGTGCGTGGTGGGTGGGCCCTGGCTGTCTGGCTAATGAGGGCCCGGATGGGGAGGCAGCCGCCGGGAGTCGGTAGCACCGAAAGCACCGGGATCGGCACCGGAAAAAAGAAAATAATAGAAAAAAAACCGGCTATTTTTGGTCTCTCCGCAGGCGGGCAGCTTAATTGGCTTCTCTCCTTTCTGGCTGGGAACCGGGTGGAGGAGGACGTGGGAGGGAGGGGGAAAAGAAGGGTGAGTTATAATTAACATCCACAATGGAACGGAGACGGACTCGTTAAGAGAAAAAAGTCAAAAGCTAACAAAGGGAGAAGAATTTAAAGGGAAAAATGCAAGAATTGGGGTTTCAGGTGTAGATTGGAGTTTGTGGTTTGTTTGTTTTTTTAAGGGGGGGCTGTCAGCTTGCAGGACGCCTGGGTTCTCTGGGTGTAACAGGGCCCCCCTCAGAGCAATAGGAGATGCAGCTTGTTCTGGGGAGGGGCATGGATGGGTGGAACAGGCTTGGATGCACCCAGGTCTGAGAGAACCAGGCTGGGTAGAATAGGACAGGATATGCACAGCTCGGGGGGAGGTCAGGCTGGGTATAACAGGCCCAGGTGTGCCCAGAAGGGCATGGATGGGTAGAGCAGGCCTGGATGCGCCCAGCTCTAGGAGGCCAGGCTGGGTGGAACAGGATGCAGGTGCTATGATCTGGCTACCTCGGAGTTGGGCTTTATACTGAGATCTATACTGGGACCAGACTGAAGGCAGTCCCCAGGGCCTGTCTGATACTGGGGAGACTGGGCGGTGGGGCTGTGACAGTAGAAGGAACCCAGGAGTCCGGCATGGAAGGAGCCAAAGAACACAGCGTGTGCCAGGCTGTACATTGGGGAAGGGGAGCACTAGCCCCACCCCCAATCTCCTGCCCTTAATTAGGACCAGTTTCACCCTGCTGCTGGTTCCCAGGTCCCATACCGAACCCTGGGGAGGATGGGGGTGAAGAGAATAGAGCTGTGGGTGGTCTGCACCATTCCTCATTCTTCAGGGGTGGGACAGCTGTGGGGGGGCACACACATATGATTCTTCATCTTTGAGAGAAATGAGATGTACCATTGCTCATCCTGATGAGAAATGGGACATACCATTCTTCATCCTCAGCACAAATGGAACGTGCCATTCCTCAGACCTCTGAGAAACAGGACGTAGCACTGCTTGTTCCTGGGGAAGGGAGGAATGGGAAATACCATTTCTGATGGGGGGGAGAAGATGACAGGATATACAGTAACTCCCCACTCTTGGTGGGGGGGGAGAATGAGGCATACCATTCTCCACTCTTGGGGGGGGAAATTACATGCCATTCCTTATTCTTAGGGGGTGAAAAGAATACACCATTCCTCATTCTTGGAGGGGGAACAAGGGACAGACAGGATGGGACATGCCATTCCTCATTCTTGTACGAGAATCAGAACTAAACCATTCCTGATACTTGTGGGAGACCAAGACGTACTATTCCTCACTATGGTATGGAAGGAAACGCACCACTTCTCACTCCTACAAGGGGACCGGGACTCCGGGGGGGGGCGGGACATACCATTCCTCATCTTTGTGGGCCAGGAAGAAGTCCTGCATCTGCTGGCGCCGGAAATCCAGCTTGTAATCATTGTAGCGCTTCACAGCCTCCGTCTCGTCCACCGAGTCGTCCAGAGACAGCAGGAACTCCTTGAAGCTCTTCATCACAGGTGGTGCCATACCCAGGTCCACCTCCGCGATGTTCCCCAGCCTAGTGGGGGGCAGAGATGTCAGGATAGAAGCTGAGGACAGGGCAGATAGCAGTTAGGAGCTCAGAGGACAAAGGACACACGCTTACCTTGCTTGGATAGGCAAGATGTGATGCTGCATGACATGCATGTCAGGGTGTGCCCAGGGCTGGGGGGGGCCGTAGGTTGGCCCAGCGCCCCCCCCACTGTATGGCATCTCGTAGCTGCTGTGGTAAGGGTCCCCGCTGTGCTCATCCCTGCAGAGAGAAACAGGGGTGTCAGAAAGGGTCAACCCAAGGGGGGACGTGGGGAGGAATGAGGGGGTTGGACTCACCAATCCCGGCGCATGCGCTTCTGTGGGGGGCTGAGCTCATGGCGGGGTGGGGAGAAGCGCTCCCGCCGGTTCCGGTCGTAGTCTCGGTACTCGCCCCGGCTGCGGCGCTCCCGTCCACGGTCCCAATCCCTGCCAGATTAGGGGAAGAAATTAAAGGCACAGGAGCAACATCTCCCTCCGCTGTCCCCACATACCCCCTCCCCAGGGCTGGGTGCATCCGGGCCTGTTCTACCTAGCCTAGCCCTCTCCTGGAACCAGTTGCACTTTAACCCCACATGGTATGCCTCACTGCTCTTCCCACCCTAGAGCTGGCTACATCCCTGGTGCTGTTACACCTGGCTGTACTCTACCCCAGAGCTGAGTGCATCCTGGCCCTGTCGCCACCCCCGCCAGGCGTCTCGGCCTGGCCCCCACCTGTCATTCCAGTCATCGCGCCGCCGATCGTCACGCTCCCGCGAGCGGTCGTAATCGCTGCGCTCACGCCGGAACTTGTCGCGGCGCCGCCGGTCGTACTCATCATCGCTGTCTCCCATCACTGCCGCCTGGGGAGGGAAGGGAGATATCAGCAACTGCTCCGGGGGATCCAGGCCCCCATCTTCCCAAGCAACTGTTGCCATGGATACCTCAGACCCCCCTACACCCTTCGTTGCCATGGCGCCCCCATCCGCTAAGGCGCCCCCCTCCCGTTGCTACGGCAAGCCCACCCCCGTTTCCATGGAAACCCTTCCCCAGAAGCCCAGCGCACCCCCTTACCTCGGGGGTTGAGGGGGCCTGGGGTGACACTGGCTCCGCTCGGCGCGAGACGACCGCAGCGCGCGCGGCGGAAGCGGAAACGGGGCCGCGCCGGAAGCGCGTGGAGGTGGTGGCAGAGGGCGGGGGACGCTCTAACTACGCGCCGCTCTGGGTCGCAGCCCTACCTGGCATGGAGGACTCGCTGGGGACTCTCTAGCCCCAGCCTCTGGTGTGGAGGACTAACTAGGCCCCTGCCCTCTCTAACGTAGAGGACTCGCCAGGGGCCGGTCTAGGAGGCGGGGCTCTATGGCTCGGAAGACTGTTTACCTCCCTCCTCTATGGTGCAGAGGACTCACTCAGGTCCAGCCTTCTATGGCGTGGAGGACTCGCTCGAGGGCGCCCAGCCCAGGACAAATCAACTGAGGGTGGAGGGAGGGCTCGGACAGACCAAGTCACTGGATTTGGGGGGAGGAGGTGGGTAATACCAAGTCTTGGTGTAGGGGGAGTGGAAGAGACCAATTCCCCATAGCGGGAGAGGGGGTGGGTGATACCAACTCTGACTGCGGTGGGAGGAGATGGAAGAGACCAATACAGCAGCTATGGAGGGAACAGGTAGGGGGCGGGTGATACCAACCCTCTCAATGGTGGGGTAGGTGGGAGTGGGAGAGACCACTTCACAAGGTGTAGGGCTGGGTGATATCAACTCTCTTGGTGTTGAGGGGCGGAGTGGGAGGGAAGAACTCACTGGGCATGGGGGGATAGGTGATACCAAGTGTTTTAATATACTGGGTTGGAATGAGAAAGACTAAACCCAAGATAAGGGGGGAGGGTGATACCAACTCTCTGTTCGGGGAGGGGGGAAGAACGGGAGAGGCCAACACATTCCTAGCGGGGGTGGTGGTGGGAGAGGACTAGGATGGGCCAGACTAACTAGGTGGGGGAACGTGGGAGAAACCAACTGCTTCCATGAGAGGGGAAGCAGGGCGATACCAAATCACGCCCCTCCACACCCAGCCTGAGAAAGAAATAACGCCCCCAGCACAGCCGTGGTGCAGTCCAGGCTAAGGCACCCCTTCAACTCACCACCCCTAGCCCCGCCTCCTCCGTGCTGTGAGTTGCATAATTGGCCGCGCCTCCATTCCATACCCTAGCCCTGCCTCTTTCCAGCCTCCATCCCATGCACGTGCTCCCGGGAGCTGAGGGAGAACCCAGTCATCCGCCCCAGCTCCAAAAAAAAAAATCTCCCGCCTGCCCCTTTAAGAAGCAGCTCAATTGTCACTCATTGTCTGCCCGGGCAGCCAATCGGGAGCTGCGCCGGGAGGGGACGGCCTTGGGATTGGCTGCGGCCGCTCTTCCTCCCCCGCCCCCCGGACGCTGTCCGCTGCCACGGTGCTGAACCAGCCGCGCCGCTGGGACCCGCTGCCGAGCCAGGATGAGCGGAGGCGTCTATGGGGGAGGTGCGGGGGGGGCACCCGTCCGGGCCCCATAGAGAACGCAGGGACCCGGGACCCCCCGCGAGAGACAACCCAGGGGCCCGGGACCCCCTATCGAGACCCGAGGCATTCTGTCATTCTACCCAGTCCGCCCCCCCCCCCCCCGGCACAGAGGCATGGGGAGGGGGTCTCACGTGCTGTCTTCTCCCCAGATGAAGTCGGGGCACTGGTGTTTGACATCGGCTCCTTCTCGGTCCGAGCCGGCTATGCAGGCGAGGACTGCCCCAAGGTACGCGAGTCCCGGATCAGGGCCTCTGGGCTGTGGGGTGGGGCGTAGCTTTGAAGGTGAACCCCCCTCCCCATCCCGGGTCGGGCCCTCTGAGGGATGTTGCATGCTCTGCATCTAGCATGGGGCCGGGATTGGGCTTGGGGGCCAGGATCCGGGCTTGGGGGCCAGGATCAGAGCCGGGGGGCTGGGGTGGGGTCTGTGGGGCTGGGATCTGGGATCAGAGGCTGGGATCAGGCTAGGGTCCAGGATCGGGAATTGGGGTTCATGATTGGATCCAGGGACTGGGACTGGGAATTGGGAGCCAGGCTTGGGGATCAGGGCAGGGATTGGAGCCAGGATCAGGCCGGGGCGCTGTGCTGACCCCCGCCCCAGGCGGACTTCCCCACCAGCGTGGGGCTGCAGTCGCACGAGGAGGCAGTGCTGGAGCTGGATGGCGACAAGGACAAGAAGGGTGGCAAGGCTTACTACATTGACACCAACGCACTGCATGTGCCCCGCGAGGCTGCTGAGGTCCTCTCCCCTCTCAAGAACGGCATGGGTGAGCCCTGGCCCTGCCCCCAGGCCACCAGGCATACCCTCCTAGGCCAAGGTCACACCCCCTTGGCTCTGGTCACACCCATACCTAGCCCCGCCTCCCTACATGACGGGCCACACCCCCTTGGGTCTAGCCATGGCTAAACCCAGCCACACCCCCTTGGCTCTGGCCCCACCCATACACCCCACCCCCACAACCCATGCCCCATCCCCTAGGCTCTGACCATGCCCAAACCAGCCCTGCCCCCTACAGAACAAGCCACACCCCCGGCTCTGACCATGCCCCCTACATCATAGGCTATGCCCCCACCCATAATAGCAGGGGGGCAGAGGCCCCACCCCCACTCTGTGGCCACACTCTCTGACACCCGGTGCTGCACCTTGTGGTGCAGGGGGCGAGGCCAGTCAACTGACCCTGCCCCCCGCCCCCCAGTGGAGGACTGGGAGTGCTTCCAGGCCATCCTGGACCACACCTACAGCAAGCACATCAAGTCGGAGCCTGGCCTGCACCCGGTGCTCATGTCCGAGGCGCCGGTACGTGCCCATCACCGCAGCAACTGCCCCCGGCAACTGCTCCATGTCCTCCCCATGGCAACCATGTCTTCCCCTTCCCCTCATCCAGAAACCACCACCCCATCCTCCCCATGGCAATGGCATGTGCCCCCGGCTACCACTGTCCCCATCTGTGTGTGCCCATGGCAACCAGACCCTGCATGTACCATAGCAACTGGGCTCCCATCTCCATAGTAACTGGACCCCCCACCTGTTCCATAGCAACTGGAATCTGGGCTCCATAGGAACCCGCCATAGCAAACACAGCTCCCATCTCCACAACAATAGGGGCTCTGATCCCCATAGCAACAAGGGTGTGCATCTCTATAGAACCCAGACCCCCTACATGTCCCATAGCAACAGTATCCCTCTCTCCATAGTAACTCAGCCACTTGCCTATCCTGTAGCAACAGGAGCCCATCTCCATAGCAATCGGACACCCCTGCATGTCCTATAGCAACCAGGCCCTGCATGCCCCATGGCAACCAGGTCACCTGCCCATCCCCATGGCAACTAGACCCCCCCATTGCCCTAGCAACCGGCCCATGTCCCCATAGTGGAACACGCGGGCCAAGCGTGAGAAGCTGACGGAGCTGATGTTCGAGCACTACAACATCCCGGCTTTCTTCCTCTGCAAGACCGCTGTACTCACCGCGTATCCAACCCCCTGGAGACCACCACCCCCAGACCTTCCCTTCTTGCTCTGCAAGACTGTTGTGCTCACTGCATATCCCCCCCAACCCTAGGACACCCCCTGGGACCCCTCATAGCCCCCCAGAACCTCTACCATGCTCACCTTGTCTCCCCCTGGGATTCACCCAGACCACCCCCTGGGACACCCCTGAAGCCTTGGGACCCTACCTTCCTCTGTATGATCACCATGCTCACTGCATAACCCTCAATGTCCCCCCTGCTGTGCTTCCCAAGTATGTCTCCCCAGACCCTCCTGGTTACAACATACTCTATGGAGGAAGGGAGTGGAGCACCAGGACACCTGGGTTCCAGCCCAGGACCTCCCCTCCAGGGGCCCCAGCCCCACCCCCCGACCATGAGCTCAGCATGTATCCCAGACAGCCTCCCCCCATGCCCCTTTGGGCCCAGCAGAGAACACAAGCGTCCGGGTCCATTCCTGCCCAGGGCAGGCAGAGAACCCAGGTGTCCGGGCCTTGACTCAGGGGTCAGCTTTGCCAATGGGCGCAGCACAGGGCTGGTGCTGGACAGTGGCGCCACCCATACCACCGCCATCCCAGTGCACGACGGCTACATCCTGCAGCAGGGTGAGATACCCCACCTGGACACCTGGGTTCCCCAGGGGGCACAGAGGAGGCAGCCTGGATGGCTGGGTCCCCTCTGGGAGCCAGGGGGAGAGGTCCCCAGATGCCTGGGTCCTTTTCCCTGTGCTTTGAGAAGGGAAACTCTGAAAGGGGGAGGGATGGGGACGGGGCTTCACATCTCCTGGGGGTGGGGGGACATTTCCAGGCATTGTGAAGTCGCCGCTGGCCGGGGACTTCATCTCTATGCAGTGCCGGGAGCTCTTCCAGGAGATGAACATCGAGATCGTTCCACCCTACATGATTGCTGCCAAGGTGGGAGGGGCCAGGGGGCTGGCGGGGTCAGGAAAGGGTCAAGGCAAGTGGATGGGAGAAGGGCGCTGGGGCGGGGTTATGGGGCAAGGAGAGGTTTAAGGCAAATGAGTGGGGGGTGGAGCTTTGGGGATGTGGGCAGAGTTATGGGGTCTGGGGGTGGCGCGATGGGGCCAGGAGAGGGTTCAGACAAGTGGGTGGGGGTGCGGCCTGTGGGGAGAAGGTTAGGAGCAGCGGGTAGGGAAAGAGGAGCAGGTAATTGGGGAAAGGGGTAGAGCAAGAGGGGCAGGGCCTCAATGGGCATTAGGGCAGGGACTGGGGCTAGAACAGCAAGGCATGGGGCACGGGAGGAGGCTCGGCCTGGGGCTCAGACCCCTCCCTTGTCCTCCCAGGAGCCAGTGCGAGAGGGAGCCCCACCCAACTGGAAGAAGAAGGAGAAGCTGCCACAGGTGTCCAAGTCCTGGCACAACTACACCTGCAACGTGAGCTGGACGCCTGGGTTCTCTCGGGGGTGGAGGGCGAGACTGGGACCCCGGATGCCTGGGTTCCCCATCACACCTCTCCCTTCCCCTCCACCCAGGAGGTGATCCAGGATTTCCAGGCTTCGGTGCTGCAGGTCTCTGATTCCCCCTACGACGAGCAGTGAGTGGGCTGAGGGGGTTGGGGGGGTGCTGGGCGAGCTGCTCCCCCTAACCCTCCCCTCCCACAGGGTGGCGGCGCAGATGCCCACAGTGCACTATGAGATGCCCAATGGCTACAACACGGACTACGGGGCCGAGCGGCTGCGCATCCCTGAGGGGCTCTTCGATCCCTCCAATGTCAAGGTGCCCGGGGGAAGGGGAAGGGACCCAGATGTCTGGGTTCCCGCCCACCGAACCCAGACATCTGGGCTCCCACCGCCCCCTTCCAGAGAGCCCAGGCATCCAGGCTCCCAGCCCCCACCCCCTCACCTCCAGGCAACCCGGCTCCCAGCTTCCCACTCCCAAAGAACCCAGGCATCTGGGCTCCTGGCCCCACCATCGCTATACCCTTCCTACCCTGCCCCCAGAGAACCCAGGTGTCCGGGCTCCCAGCCCCCCTGCTCTTACCCCTCCACCCCATTCCCAGAGAGCCCAGGCATCCAGGCTGCCCCCTGCTAACCCGCATGCCCCCCCCAGGGCCTGTCGGGAAACACCATGCTGGGCGTGGGGCACGTGGTGACGACCAGCATCGGGATGTGCGACATTGACATCCGCCCGGTGAGTGACTCCCCACTTTGTCCCCCACCCTGGACCCAGTTGGGGGCGGAGAACCCAGGTGTCTGAGCTCCTGGTCCCCTGGTTCCTCCCCTCAGCCCCCCTCCCTGAAAACCCAGGTGCCTGGGCCTTCAGCACCCCTTGCATTCACATTCCAGTCCCCACAGCCCTCCCAGAGAACCCAAGTGTTTGGGGATGCAGGGGGAGGGGGGAGCTGAGCTTGGCCTATGGTGGGGAGGGAGGGGCTGGTGCAGGGAGTGGAGGGTTGTTATGGTAGGAATCATCTCCCCAGGGTCTCTACGGCAGCGTCATTGTCACCGGGGGCAACACATTGCTGCAGGGCTTCACTGACCGCCTCAACCGGGAGCTGTCACAGAAAACACCCCCGGTGAGCGCATGTGCAAGTGCCAGCACGTGCATGTGTGTGAGCATGAGGATGTGTGTGAACATGCACGTGAGTGTTTGTGCGTGAGGGAGGGCATGCATGTGTGTGTGTGTGCCTGTGCAAGCGTGGGTGGAAGCATGTGTAGGCTTGTGCATGAGTACATGCAAGCGTGTGTGTGTGTGTG
>JAGPOW010003022.1:14954-27117 GCA_030014935.1 Caiman crocodilus
GGCCCCTGGGCCGCATTTTGCCCACCCCTGCCCTAACCTCTCATGGCTTTATGGAGAGCCCAGGGTAGTCTTGGTCTCCCCCCTTTCTTCAGGTTTCTAACTTATTTCCTTGAAGGCTGGGATGGTCTGAAGAGAGAGCAAGCTCCCTGTCTCCTGCCCTTGCCCCGCAAGCCTGTAGCTGTCCTATCAGCAGGCCTTGCTGACTCCCCCATCCTTAGCCTTTCCTTTGCAGCTCATTGCGTTTGTCCCTGCTCTAAAACATATTGTGGCTGGAGAAGAGGGGTGAGGCTGCATGGGGTTTGCAATGATCCACGGCACCTAATGCAGTGCTAAAGTAGGTGCAGCTCCACTGATTGCCCTGGGGCGTGGGACCGCTCTCCCCAGCAGCAAAAAGCTCTTTTCTCAAGGTGTGGCTCCCTCTGATCTGGGCCGCACTCTGGGAGATCCAGGCTGGAAGCCAAGATGGCAGGAGAAGCGTTTGCAGGTGAACGTCCCGTTTGAACGGGAAATGACGGCCGCTCCCTGGGCACAAACCGTCCGCTGGCTCCAAGAGGCCTTGTTTGCACAGTCGGGGTGGTAGGGGCTGCCCTTTGCAACCGCGCAGCGGAGGCCTACGAGTCTTCTCTCGGCAGCATCACTGTCCAGAAGCACCTGGGCGCGTTGCTCGTGTCCCACACCGAAAGGGTTACCGCGGGCTGTGGTAAAACCTCTTCCCTTCCCCCCGCGGAGCTCCTCGCATGCTTTCCCTACAGCCCCTGCCTGCCAGATGTAGGAACAAACATTGGGGTTTGGCAGGGCTGGACAAGCTTGTCCTGTTAGATGTTAAGGAAGCGCTCTTTGTTCTTGGCCGGGCGACAGGACTCTGTTCTGTGTCCGGTGCCAGGTTCCCCAGCTGCCGCCGTGCCCAGTTTCTGCTCATAGTCACATGCGCAGAGTGTGTCCTCTTCTGACTCGGGGCTAGAGACCCCGCCACACCCGTAGGAGGGGGAGCCGCGCCAATCCCGGCAGGGCTCTGGAGCTGATCCAGGGGGAACGGAGGCCACTGCAAGGGCCACGTAAACTCCAGCCTGACTGTGAACTCATCTTGCACGAACGGCAGGAAATGCGGCGCCCACGAGGGCTGTTCGTGGGGGTGGAGGGGGGGCACCCCTAATGTGTGTGCCTGCAACATAGCAAGCGGGGAAGCTCTGTCTGAGCGGGGGGGCGTTGGAAGTCAGGTGCTCTCACTGCCCTGCAGAGATGCCACCATGCTTACAGCAGGGCAGAGGGACCGCATCTCCAGAGCCCTGCCCGGGCCCTAGCAACTGTTGCTGTTTCAGCGGTAACCGCTGCACCGCTCGGTAACACGCTCCGCGTCTAGCAGCGCAGCCCAGAGCAGAGGGAGATGGCACCTTGATAACTGGTGGGACCACACCTTGCTGCTCGGGCACCTGCAAGCCACAAGCTGCAAAGAAGCAGCTGCGAATCTGCACCCTGTGGAGAGCGGTAACGGATGCTGCCCACCCCATGCATGGCAAATCTCCCACGGACTTCAGTGGGGGCATGCCACCCAACCCTGCGGCAATCAGATATGGCCAGTTTGGGTAAGCAATGATGGGAAGAACTGCAAGGAAGTGGGGTATAACCAGATATCCTGGGAGGACAAAGCGTCAGGGCAGTTAGCAGGGGAGCACTTGCGCTCTCAAAGAAAGCTGTATAGCTTGGGCTGTAGAGACCGGGACGAGGAAGGTCTGGGTACCACCACCAGCTCTGCCACTGACTTTGTTTGACCTTGGGCAGCCACTGGATCTCTTGGGGCCTCCCTTCTCCACCTGTCGCTTGGAGTTGGAGGGGCTGATGGTAGAAATGGCTGCCCCTTTTTTGGCTCCCTTAGCTGCCTTCCTAGAGCCAGTTGACTGGAGTGCCACCCAAAGAGCTCCCCCCGGACATCATACGTACCTGCCCAGCAAGCATCCCATTTTCCCCCATTAAAGACTTCCTCCCCCAGGAGGTGCTCTCACCCACCAGGGCACTTGGCTCTGCCACTGCTGCCCACATCCAGCTGGGCACGATGCAGACCAGGTTTCATTCTCCAAGGCAAACAATCTGGGGCTGCCCAGGCAGTAGGACGAGCCCGCTCTACTCCCCCCGCCATCTCCCCACCCCGTCCAGCAGTGGGTCATCAGGCTGGCCCACCGAAGGGACTGCTGCCGAGGGGTCCTCATGAGCTCACTTTTGTGGGGGTAGGATCGAATGGAAGGACCCTGAGCAAAATGCAGTCTGGGAGCTAAAAAGCTCATTGGTTTCCCACCTGGTTCACGCTGGCTCAAGCCTCTGGAAAATTAAACTTATTTTCCTTGTTGCGGGGCCAAAAAAACATGGCTTGGAAACCCTGTCCCACTCTCCTAATCCCTTTGCCTGTCTAGCACGCGGTGGTGCTCGGGGTTCCAGGAACGCCGTGCTTTTCCCCTCCCACAGCTGGGACCGGTTACGAAAACAGGAACGTTCCCCCGCCAGTTCTCAGCAAGAGCTGCCCTTCGTTTCCAGACATCCCTTCCTCTTTCCTCCCTGTCTCGCGCTGCCGTCACTGCTTGGAGCTTGTGCTCTTCTTCTGGGACTCTCCTGTCCTCTGCTCTCCCCTTTGCTTTTCTGTTTCAATAGTCGGCGTAGCCAACGAGAGCAGCCTGGGGAGCTGATCTGCAAGAAGCGGTTCCTCTTTGGCTCTGGTTCAGTACTGTTCTTGAGTCAACCCTGAAAGAAAGGAGAAACCCTGGCCTCGAGTCCGCTGGCCAGTCCCTCAAGAGGGCTTTATGCCCCAAGCCAGGCATGTGCAATTGGTCCTTGCTTCGAACGATATCGAGACCAGGTTCAGCCTTCCCGTCCCACACCGAGCGTGGAGACCTATGGATGCCACCTCTGTCCACTGTAGCATCCACCAATTAGTATGACACCCCCCTTTGCTACTGACCGTACCAGTTCACTCCATCCCACGGACACCAGAAATGCCCCGTGGGAGCTGATGCCAACCAACTCGGGCAGGGGTGAGCACGTGCAGGGGGAGCTTGAAGACAAAAGGCAAGAGGAGGAAAAGTAACGCGACGGTGGAAAATCTTGTCGCTGGAGCCACCAACTCGGGGAGGCACGGAAAGGGCCTGGACGCGGATAACGAGACCAGCTAAAGCTGCCCTGCTCTACTTAGGAGAACAGTTTCCGATACTGAACCTCAGGCTTCAGCTCTTATAGGCAGAGAGTGGGTTTCGATCGAATCTGAAGAACCGGCGATCGCATGCCAGCCTGCTGCCAGGACGTTCAACATCTGCACCGCAGTGGGGTCCTGCCAGCGGCAGAGACAAAGCAGGAGTGGAGATTCCTCTGCTCCTCCACAAATGGTGGAGGAGCCTTTTTTTGAGGGGTTTGCTTGGTGGAGAAGCCCAAATTATTCCAGGTGAATCAATACAAACCACCCCTTCATTCACTCCAAACAGCTGGAAAATGAGTATCGGTGGAGGTGGGGCTCTGCCACGTAGGGAATAATGAAATCAAGGAGACTTCTGTGTCATAGTGGCTGAGAAAAAAGGACTAGGACAGGGCTGATTAAGAGAGTCGGCTAACGAGTCAAAAAGTGCCACTCTCCATGACAGCCACGCCTCTCGCCCTGGTCCCACGACTTCTGGTATGAGATTAGCTCTGTTGCTAGTAATGCAGGAAGCTGAAAAATCCCAGCATGATTTTCCGACTCAGGGCTGATCTTGCAATCTAAGCAAAATACTCTTGTTCTGAGTCGTAAATGGAGCGGATGCGTTACCAACACCCTCGACAGGAGACTGCAGTGTCAGGGCATCACTCCTTTCCTGCCCGTGACCATGCTTTGGAGAAAAAAAATCTTCCTTCAACGTTCACGGCAAGACACGGGGAAAATTCAGGCTCTGGGGTTTAGTGGCACAGCAACGCAGATAAATTCCAAAGGAAATGCTATTTTGCAGAGTGAGGAGTTAACCTTTGGCATCTGCATCAGGGACTTGCTGAGTCAAATCTTGCAGATGGATTTGAAAAGGTCCTAATGGTTTTATGACTTTTAATAATGTCGTCAGCTATGTGCTACGATACGGGCAATCCCCTTCCATGCTTCAAGACATGATCTGATTCCCGAGAGCGATCAGGAAGGAATTCCTCCATGCCTGTCTATCCCATACGGCGTGGCAGACCGCGCTAGGCTTTATGCTGAAGACCTGGCAGGTCGGTTTTCCTTTGAAGGAGCAGATCTAGGCTATCGGTCCAAAGCAGGAGTGGGCAAGAGTGATCAGTATGATGCGCGCCCCCTTTGCTATCGATTGTACCAGTTCATTCCATCCCATGGACACCAGAAAACACTTGTTATCGAAGTCCCGTAGATGCTGATTCCCTTCAGGAGCCTGAGCACTGGAAACCACGCGTTGCCGAGACAGAGCAGTGCAGGCGCGCTGGGGGGAGCGGCTCCATTGGCGTTCTCCCTGGCCCTCCGCGGAGCTATTGCTGGGGAGCAGCTGCAGGCTTAGCGACGTGGCGTTAGCGCAGCTCCTGACCGTGGATGGCTCTGAAGAGGCGCCGTGGGCCAAGTAAAAATAACACCTGGCTGCACGTGATGGAGCAAAATTAACTCCCACCCGCCGAGCCCACTTCAGAGCAACCCCTGCCGCATCTTGCTCGGTTTGGAGTGGGGGTGGAAGCCGTTTCGCTTTTGTTTCTAGCCCACTTCACTTTCCTTCTCCTGCGTGTTTGCACACAGGAGACGGGCTGATCTGAGTTTTCCCAGGACAGCGTCACCTCCCAGCAAGTCCCTGGCTGTTTGCCGGGGCAGAGGGCACTGTGCAGGTGGGTGCCTTGTTCTTTCCACCACGTTCCCTTCCCTTTCCTTGCAAGCTTCCCTTTGTTCACGGCTCATGCCCTCCTCATTGCCTTTCTATGGGGGTGAGGCTGCTCCGCGGGAGGACCCCAACTCTCTCCGCAACCAGGTGGCCCTGGAGAAGGGCCTGCACTGGCGACTGCTGCGAAGGGGCCCTGCCTCTGGCGGGCGTTTGCAGGTCGTCGCGCGGGGAGGCATTGCGTGGATCCCACTATCATGCCGCAACAAAGAGGTCCGGAGCTGCAGCGCCTGCTCCACTAAACAGCAAAATAGGTCGTGCATCAGCAAATGGAAAAGGACAGATGGTGCCTGCTAAATACATCTGAGCGTAGAAGCCTGCAGGATTAACCTTTTGGTGGCCACGGCTGCAAAAGAGAGCAAATGGCAAGGAAGGGGTCAGAGTGAGGGCAGAGGTGCATGGCGTGGCCTGGCTGGACCAGCGGTCGCAGCGGTCGCTCGTCTGAAAGGCCGTCGGAGGTGCCCCGAGCTGGATGCTGCGGTGCGGAGGGGCGATGGGTGCGTGCTGTCTCAGCAGACTGGGAGCTAGCTAGGCACGGCCCATCGGTGCCGGTGCTGGAGAGCGGGTGAATTGTGTCTGCGTTCCCAGAAGAGGCAGGGCGCGTTCTGCGCGAGACGCTGATAATCTCCCTGCCAAAGCCACAGCTTCCTGCCCTGGACGGGGTACACTGACGGTCTCAGGTTTCTCCTTTTGAACTCGCAAGCACCCACGTGTCTGTATGAGTGAGACAGAGAGTTGAGGGGAAAGCCTGGGGTCTCGACAGCCTCTTCGCTCTGACACACACTCTTCTGGAAAGCAGGCCACTGCTCCAAATCTTCCGCTCGTCTCAAAGGCAGCCCTTGTATTAGTGCCGAAACCTGTTCCTCCCCGCAGTCTGGGAACCCAGCGAGCCCTCACCCCAGCCCATCTCGCCCCCTGCTTTGTTGCCTTTGGGGGCGTCGTATTTGATTCCCACAGCCGTGTCTGACCTGCCCCTGGCATGCCCGTGACGCCTCTCCTAGCCCGACATGCAGCTGCCACCCCATCTCATCTTGAGGCCTCTTTCCCAGATTGCTGGTGCCACGTGGCTCTTCGTCGACCTGTCTGTCCCGCCGTTGCTTTGCAGCTCGCTGTGAAATGCAGCCTTACCCCGGCGGGGAGCCCACTTTGCTCTCAGGAGCTGGCCCCAAACATTCGCCTGGCAGCATTTCTTTTAACGGCAGGCTTGCTTCGCAACCTGAATGACATCCAGCCACCTCCCTCCCTCCTCTGAGCTCACTTATAATTACTGCCTGCTTCGCCACCCCACCTCTTGCCGCGCTGCTGAAAAGGTGTTTGTCACCGCCACCCCGCTCTCGCCAAAGCCAGCTCTAGCAAGCACGGGGGGTTTCCTACTGGGTGATTTGCCAGCACCAAACCCATAATTCTGTCTGCTTAACTACTTAGGCCGCAGGTTTCCCTTGCTGATCCCGTTGCATTACAGGTATTTAGCATGTCTCCAAGGGCAGCTCTTCCTTGAGCTAAACCAAAGTACATATAATCCCTTTTACTGAGGCATCACCAGGCCCCGGGGAACGGAGGAGCACGAGAGGGGAGCGCTGTCCTTGCTAGCCATCCAAGCTGCGGGCTGAGGACGCGTGCTGGCAGGTATATAAACAGGAATCGGAGCAGCCCGTGCTGTTATCACGGAAGGAAATGCTTCTGTTACATAGGCAGGAAAAACATGCGTTATAAATAGCCTCTCAGGCGGCCTTTTCTTTCCTGAGAAGCAGGGCTAGACTGTCTGCCTCTGAATCCTGGCGCAGCTTCCCCGAGGTGCCCACCCACCATGGAGGACGCGGTCCCACGAGCGATTGCCACCCAGGCAAGCTCACCTGGGCAGGGCAGAGCTCAGGCTGCCATCCGGGGGAAGGGGCACCCTCCGGCTTCCCAGCCACCTTCTCCCCACGCAGAATCTCTCCACCTCCCCCTCCTTTTCTCAGCCGCTGACGGGACTCGCAACCTGCCTCCTGCTGAGTGGGTGGCTGCAAAATGCTTTTTCCCCTTCGCACTTCAGGGGAGCGCAGCGCTCTGTCTGCGGGCCAGATTTAGACGTGATGCCCACGGCTCTCCGAAGTGCTCCGTGTCTCTTCCCCGGGAGGCTTGGCAGCATCCTCCGGAGAAAGTCCTGGCAGGGAGGGCAGAGACGGCCAGGCCGTGTGTGCGGGCATTGCACGGGAGAGGGGGTGCAGCTGCAAGGTCAGGCAACCTAATCCTATTTGGAGGAGCCTTGCGTTCCTGATCCCTGGGCTCACATCTCCTGCCTTTTGTTCCTTGTTTTTGAAAGAATGCAAATCCCAGCTAAACCCACTGATAGGAAAGGGATAAAGCAGAATCATCTCTCCACTTGGAAAGCCCTCCAGGGACCAGGAGCAGGAAGCGGGCTGTGAGCTAACTAGATCAGACCGGTGTGTTTGCATGAAACAGTGTAGAGCGCTTGTCCTTGCCCACAGTCACCTCCGTGGGGAAGAACAGCCTTGCAAAGACTTCAGGGTATTTTTCCCAGGGCCTTGAAGGAGGACGATCCTGCCAGACAATGCGTATCGCTGCGCTGTACTTACAGAGTAAGCGCTATCCAAGACTCTCCAAGCCCGTCACAGACACGTGCTACGCACGCACACGCCCGGCGTTCGAAAGCTTGTCTCACTTTACCCCAACCGTGCAGTTGGCCCGATGAAAGGGCTCACCCACAAACATCGTGCCCCTCACATCACTCCTGGACCATGACAGCTAAAACATCGCTCCAGCCTGGTACCGCACACACGCTCCCGCCTCTACCTTGGGTAATTCAAGTACCAGAGTATCGTCCCCATTTTACAGCGAGGGAAACAGAGGCACGGAGTGGGGAAGTAGCCAAGTCAGGATGCACGGATGATTTTACCGCTGTCTTCTACCCGGTCTGTAAAGTGGTTGGGCCATCGGGACTGGCCGAACAGTAAGAGGCCTCCCAGCCCGTGACCCCCACCCATTAGATTTTGCCTCCCCTTCTTCCCTGACCTCCTGTTTTAGCCTTGTCTGTGGCCACTTCAAGAAGACGCTGGATTTTCTTTGCAATTCTTCAGCTCTGAAATGCACCCAGTGACCTTTCAGTCTATTTCTGCATACAGGGCAGGGGGAGCCCCTAGGAAAGCCGCGCGCGGTTCTGCAGAAAGAGGAATGCTGCGATGGGAGGAAGGTTTCGGCTCCGCCGCCGAGCCCAGGCGGTGGGTCTCAGTCAGAATGACACCCCGTCCATCGTGACATCGCTCTTTAAACAGCCTCAGACGGGACAGGCAGCGAGCGGTTATTTACCACGCTGATATCTGGTAATCAGGAAGGAGGAGGCAGCGGTGGGTACGTGGCAGGAGCTGGAGTTTCTATTTTAAACAACGCAAACCCAAGCTGCCTGTGCTGTTTGTCTGGTCCTCACCGCAGGAATATTCCAGGCGGGTTCGACTGCATGAGCAGCACTCCCCGTTCCCTCTGCACAAAGGCCCCCGCCGCCGCGAGGGGGAAGTTTTGCAACACCAGAGCAGACTCATCGAGCCAGGGGTGCATTTCCCAGCAGGCTGGCTCTGCTTTCACTCTCCATATGACAACGGGGAGTTTTTAGGCCCCTCGGACAGCTCAATCACGTTGCCTCTGCAGGAGTCCTCATTCTCTGCGTGCGTGTGCACGCATGTGCGCGCGAACCCGCACACCCATTCATCCTGATCTGGAAAGTGACGTGCTGTAGAAGAGAAACGTCAAATGTGCCATGTGAAAAGTCTGTGACAAATCCTGTTCCTGTTTGAACAAGTGAGAGCCGAAGCTAGCAGTCACTTCAGTGTGCCAGCACCTGTAAGATCACACCTGGACCTTCTGGGGCAGGGTTTGCTCTGTGTTTCAGCTTTCAAATTTCCCCTTTTTTTTTCCAAGTCTCCCTCTGTCACATGGGTTGTGACTAGTTGTGACTGGTGACGGTTCCTGTCTAGTTCCAAGACTCAGGGAAAAGGGAACTTGCTCCAGATCCAGGGGATTTTCCCATTGACTCCCCTCCTCCCCTCCCCGGCCACAAGACTGCCTTGCTTACTGTCCTTCCAACCAGGGCTTTCTTCAATGAGAAGCCAAACCAAGCCGTTTGGGTTTGAATTGCTCCTCCGCTAGGAACGTGCTGAGTGGGAGCCTCTGGATCCCTGGCAAAGGCTGTGGAAACTCTCCCCGAGAAACACCTCTGCTGCTCAGACTTTGTTTTCAGATAGCTGGTATGTCTGGACCATGGCGGGTTCAGAAACATGGGAAGAAGCCGGTAATGTTGGTCAGACTTGGGAAAGAGCTAAATTCCCTCAAGTGTGCAAAGGCTGGCAAGGGTTCTGAGCAGCCGCTGTCCATCGGGGTGGGGCGGGGAAGGAGATGACCTCCGAAATCCACACGAAAGTATGCCCGCAAGTCCACGCTGGCTGCTCCCCGCCCTGTTTGTCATGATCCTCGGTGCAAGGGGAATGAAGAGCCGTTTCTGCCAAGTCAGCAGGTTAGGAGCTGATGCGTTTCACAGCAAGTCCAGATGGTTTTACTTTCTGTGTGTTGCAGTGGATCAGTCAAGCTGGTCTCAAACTAGTTTTGGAGAACAGAAATAAAAACTTGCCTACCGTCAAATGACAGCGTCTGCCCTGAGCCAAGGGGGAGAGCCTGGGTGAGGCCTTGTCTACACTGGGGGCTTCCACCAGCAGACAGATGGTGTGAGCCGCCGGAGCACATGGCCTTGAACCCACCCAGTGCCACTCGGTCCCCCTGGGAAGATGCTGGCAGAGGATGCAGGGGTGTGTGCACGTGACGTCTGCCAGCTGCCAGGGGACAGCCTGCCTTGGTGGGAGCGGTGGTGCCGCTGTGACAGCAGACAGAAGGGGATCTGCCACCTTGGCAGACCCGCGTGTGTGGAGGCATTGGCAGTACAGCCAGCAGCGCTCAAATTCTGCCGGCAACATGATGTCGTGCAGAATAGGTCTGAGTTGTCACGATGCGGAGGGCAGGGGTGGGAGGCCTGCTTTCGGTTAGAAACGCAGGCTTGTACAAGTTTCACTGCTGCAGCTGGGAGGGATTTTTCTCCTGAAATTACATCGGTGCAACGTCCAGTATGGATAGAGGCGGACCAGTTTCAAGACGCCTTCCACCAAGCCCTTCCCAAGTAGTAAGAGCGTAAGGTACTGTGTACCAGCGCATTGCATCGACTGTAGGACGGTTTTACTACTTTGACTATATCGGTTACGAGGATTTTTGTGCGGACAGGATCATAGTTGTGACCACATCTGATCAAGCCAAGGATCCTAATTCCCAGTTTCTTGCCTCTCGTAACTGTCCATCCCATATGCTTCTGAGGACAATATTCGAAAAGCCTGAAAGCACCGATGATTTATGCTCAGTGGAAGCTTTATCCCATCTTCTCTTGGCTGTGTGCTGGTTTATGCCCTAATGCTGGGAGACCGGCATCCCTCCTACTGATGGGGTTGTTTCCCTGTTTTTCCTTGCTCCTTGTGTGACTCGCCTCTGCATTTGCAAAAGTGGGATAATAGTCTCTAGTGCACAAAGCCAGAGAAAATGGCATCATAAAGGTGCGGAGATGTCAAGTACTTTGAAATCCTCAGCTTGAAAGTGCTATGAAAACACTAAACATTACCCAGTGCTTAGTACTGTTATTACCCAGCCGCTGGTAACAGGTAGCTTGCATGACTTCCACCTTTCCTTACGCAAAAAGAGCTATTTCACTGTACAACCACCACCCCCACCAAACTTATCTTTGCCTTTCCTTCTAGATTACCATCTCACTAAATGGCTTTTTGTTCCCTGAGAAGATGTTAACACTCTGAAGTTAGCACTAAGCTTAGTACAAATCGTATGGACTGGTCCAGGTCAGGTGGAGAGGCAGATGGGCAGCATGGCAGTGAAGCAGGCACTAGGAGGTGCGGGCTATATCGCCAGGAAATACTGTGCAATGCCCATGTACCGCTCTGCAGGAGGCAGAAGGGGATAATGGCTGGTTTAAGTCCTCAAGGCAAACTACCAAGCTGCTAAAGAGAGAAATATTGGGAACAAAAAAGTAGTAGACATTGGAGCATCTGGATTTGATTTCCAGTTCTGCCACCAACTTCCTTATGCAAGTCATTTCCTCCATTTACTCATCTATAAAATGAGTCTTATTAACCCTGTTTTTCAGATGGGAAGGTGAGGCATGGAGAGAGAGGTAACCTGGTCACAGTGAGTCAGAGACACTGGAATGAAGATGCTGTTGCCTTCTTGCCCCAGGGCTGGTTGACTAAACCTTGCTGCTTTTCCACAGGGGAATAAATGAGACCAGCACAATGAGGCAGAAACACATTTATAACTACTCCAGTGCACTTTGCTATTAGAAATGATTTCACTGTGTGCTTATGTCTGGAAGAAACCGGTGAGGCTGTACTCTTCTTACTGAATGAATAATTGCAGTCCATCCAGTTAGAATTTGACAGTCTCCTGGGAACGCAAACCTTTCTGCACTGCTTTAACATGCACTTTGCAGACATGTCAGATTTTTCTGCTTCAGTTCCTTAGCATAATAAGAGGCAATGTCCTTTCCACTACTTCATCTGTCTTTTACCAGGAGATGAGGTTGGCAGAGCCCTGGGGGCAAAAGGGAATCCATCTCTGTCCTCGAAAGTAAAATGAAGACTGCAATTTGTGCATGATTGCAGTAAAGAATATGTGCTACAACCCTAAGTCCTCTATATACTGGACTCCCTTCGGTCTATTGGCAGGGTCTTTATTTTTTCCCAGAGTAAAAGTGACTGCAGGCTAAATGTTATTCTCTGCAAAGAGTTACAGGACACATAAATCCCTTTATAGCTCTTTCTAAGACTTACATAGAAGAAGGCCAAATTTGGGCCAAGGAATTTTCCAGTAAATCTCATGGACACCTTTATCTTCAACGCCGAAAATCATCCCGTGGAACTGCCGGTCCCAATACACAATAAATCTCCTTGCCTCTAGCAGAGATTAACAAGGTTGGCTTTGTTACACTTCATGTTATGCTGCACTTGAGGTCCTTGCGTGGGAGGAAGTCTCCGCTGGTTTCAGGGATTATGCTGCTCGTGAGGTGCGTTGTTTGATGGGATTCTGGGCTGGCCCGGTGGTGGCTCGCGGGAACTCCCAGGATTTTTGTCATGCTTTGCCGGCATAGTCCGTCCTGTTGTGACTAGAAGGATGCCAAGACCTTCAGGTTGCAAGGGCTTGTTGATATGTGGTGAACCCAAGGATCCCAGGATTGTAAGAAAATA
>JAGPOW010003022.1:27217-52239 GCA_030014935.1 Caiman crocodilus
GGCCGCGGGCTGCCGCACCAGGCACAGCGGGCACTCCAGCTCCTCCGCCTCCTCCTCCTCCTCCGCCGGCGCCGGGGCTGGGGCCGGGGCCCCCGCCCCGGCCCCGCTGGAGGACGACGAGGAGGCGGCGGCGGCCCCGGCCCCAGCCCCGGCGCCGGCGGAGGAGGAGGAGGAGGCGGAGGAGCTGGAGTGCCCGCTGTGCCTGGTGCGGCAGCCCGCGGCCAACGCGCCGCGCCTGCTGTCCTGCCCGCACCGCTCGTGCGGCGCCTGCCTGCGCCAGTACCTGCGCATCGAGATCACCGAGTCCCGCGTCAACATCTGCTGCCCCGAGTGCAGCGAGCGCCTCAACCCGGCCGACATCCGCCGCCTGCTGCGCGACGCGCCCCACCTGGTCGCCAAGTACGAGGAGTTCATGCTGCGCCGCTGCCTGGCCGCCGACCCCGACTGCCGCTGGTGCCCCGCGCCCGACTGCGGGTGAGTGCGCCCCATCGCCGCCCGGGGTCGGGGCCCCCTGCCCAGGGTTGGGACTGTCCCCATGTGCCCCATTTCTGCCCCCCTGCCCTGCACGGGGGCCAGTTCCTCTGCTCACAAGCTCCTGGGTTGGGACTATGCCCCTGGCAGCGTCCCTTGCCCCTGTCCCCCCCAAATTAGGGCCTCCTTCCCAGGATTGGGACTGTCCCGTTACCCAGGATCAGGGCCGCCCCCCACCCAGGTTTGGGACCAGGCTCTTGGCAAGCCAGGTGTGAATATAGGCCAGGCCCCTCCCAGCCAGGATCAGGACCAGGACCATCCGTGTGCCAACACCTCTTCCCCCCCAGGATAGGAGCCATCCCCATGCTAAGACCACCCCTTAGCCAGGATTGGAGCCACGCCCCCGCCATTGATCCCCCTACCCAAGATTGTGCTGCCACCTGGTTCCCCCCCCCCAGACAGGGGCTGACCCCGCTTCCCACAACTCCTTGGTTTGGAACCACTCTCTGCAAGATCCACCCCCCACCAAGACCCAGGATCAGGCCCATTCCCCCGCCCCCTGGGATTGGGACCCCCTTCCCGAGGAGCAGCAGGGGTGAGGGCTGGAGCAGGTCCTGACTGAAGTGTGGGGGACAGGGGGTCTTGGCCCCAGAGTGGGAGGGAGGAGCAGGGGATCCCCTTCCTGAGCTTGCCTAGAGAAGGGCAGAGCTGCCTCTCCCCGTGGGAGCGTGGCTCCTCCCTTCCTACTCCCCAGGACTGGAGGGCGAGGTGCTTCCCTGGCTGCGGGCAGCAGGGTTAAACTGGCCTTTCAAGGGGGGAGAAGGGGGTGGCTGGCAGAGCTGCTGCCCGTCTGGACAGGCCTGGGGTGTGTGTCAGATCTGTTCAGAGTTTGCTGTGGCTGCTGATTCAGATATAATTGCAACTCATGCAGAGAGAACAGAAGCAAAACTGGAAAAACAACTCTACCCCCCTTTTCCTCCCCCCGAGCAGTAGCTTTTCTAATAATCCTGCCAGTAAAGGCCTTTGGCCAGGTGAGATTTTATATCCTCCTATTCCTCGGGGACTTTTGCCTGGGAGGGAAGGGGCGTGTGGTGCACAGGCTTCTTTCTCAAACCGAAAGGGCACTTTGAAGACCAGCCAAGTGAAAAGACCACAGAGTCGATGGGTGCCATTCACTGCAGCGTGAGCCAGCGTCACTGAGTCACGCTTTGTAAATATTTGGGTACGGTTAGGATGTGTGATTTGTCGTCATAACCTGATCTGGAGCAAGTCATTCTCCTTTCTCTGCCTCGGTTTCTGCCTGCCAAACAGAGGGCTGCTTCCTCACCTGTGAAAAGCTCTATACAGCCAAGGACCGTTTCTGTTTTTACCAGCCCGTTCAGTTGTTAACATCTCTACTGACGGAGATGCAACCTTGTCGCTTTGTATGTTTCTGGCTCTGCCAGCGACTGCCTTGAAATCATTCAGTTTTCATTTCTGTGCCTGTAAACTGGGTCTGATACATGCCTAACCAAAGTGGTGGAGATGGACTGAGTCTCAACAAATCTTCAGAAGATACTGTAAGATCTGGGAGTAAGTGGATTCGGTGTCTTCAAAGCAGCATCCTTTCCCCAGCTCAGTCTGCTTGACCATGTCTTACTGATATCCAAATGCTTCCTACTCACATAAAGCCAGCTTAAAAGATCTTAGTTTGTGTACAGGGCTCTGTCACAGCTAGGCAGGCCTGCTGGGAAAAGCAGAAAATCCTGTTAAATAGCTCAGTCTAAGAATTGAGAGCGGCCGGCAATCTCTCGGTGCTCCCTCCCTAAAACAAATGGCACAACCAAGGGGAAGAAGCTCTTGGGGCATAGGAGTTAAGTTAAATGTGGAGTGCCAGCGTTTGGGAGACTCCTTAATGTTGGGACTTTTCTGAGTTTGTAAAGGCTTTGGTATAGGAGCAACAAGAGTCAAAGCTTTCTGACATAGCAGGAAGCTTGGGGTTTCCCTAGTTTTGTCTGGGGCCATGGTTCCTGGTAGGATATGGAAGTTGAGCTATTTTGATACTTCCAAGGACGCTGTGTAAATGTTTGCTTCCTTGGCGCAGAAAATCTTTGCTCAACCGAGATGATGCTGGGGAATAACGTTGACTCATTATCTTGTTGCTTCATTATCTTGAGCTGCCTAACGTCTCACTTCTCCCGAATCCTAGTTTAGCTTGTTGCTTTCATTTTCTGTTTTCTTTTACTCGGGTTGACGCCATCAAAGTGCTTGTGCTTCCACCAAGGGAGCCATTCAGGGCCACCTTGTGAGCATGCTGCAGAGTCCAACCGGGCAGGGGGACTGGCAGCATAGTGGCAGGTAGAGCAGGGAGCAGATAGCAGAGCAGGAGATCAGGCTGGGAACAGAGGGCAGGAGGCAGAAACCAGATCAGGACATTGGGAAGGGTGTGGTGTTAGTTTGTCACATGCCTGCCAAAAAAGGGTGACCCCCGCTATATTAGGGGAGGGCGACTGTTCTGTTCTTCGGAGGAAAGGACTTGTAGTCGGGCGTTTCAGAGTCTGATCACAACGCTGTGACGGAGTGACGGGGCTGCAGCTCAATTGTTACCTGTCACCAGGGCACTTGAAGCACTTCAAAGCTCTCGTTTGAATGCTGCTCATTTCTTATGAAAGCCTGCTCCCTAGGGTCCAAGGCTGAGTTAGCCACGATGCAGTCAGGATCCTGGATTTTATTGCTTTCCCCGGGCACTGGTGCATCATAGATCAGGGAGGTAGATTAGGTCATAGGAATTCAGCAAGGAAACCTCTTGCTCTCTGCCTTCATAATCAGCTAAGGAAAATCTGGTGACCACTTACTGGGTTTCCTTTTATTTTACTGATGCAGTGTCTACCTGCACTTGGGTTCACATGTACATATGGAGCCAGCTGAGACTGCCCAACCTCAGGGAAGGTCTCCCCAGGACACCAGCAGCCACCCCGCAGCTTGGCCCATACCTGGTAAAGCTTGTGGACGGCTGGTGTACTGAGGATCATCCATCTGGCTGTGCTCCTCGCCGGGTGAGCCAGCAGCATGTAGAAAAGCAGCTTGCTGAGAGTCGGTCTTCTTACAAACGCACACGCTGCGGGGGGTTAGTGTGTGAACCTGCTGGTAGGCAGGGCATCCCTGCTGCCTGGAGGGTCAGTGGCACTCATTCAGGGGCTGTCAGCACCAGCCCTGAGGCAGGAAAGGGGTTATTTGCCCTGGATTTGCTTTTCCCAGCAGGCCTGCCTAGCTGTCCTAGTCCAGGGCCCCAGTTACACCCAGTGCTTGGATAGCCCTTGCTGGAGTGGTGGCTGAGATGAATGCCAGGGACTGACGTGCGTGCTTGCACCTTGCCCTCCTCCTTACAACCTCCCAGCCCCGCAACTTCTGAGTCTTGGCGTGGCCCCAGAGTCGTGTCACATGATGCTCCCAGAGAGAGACCTTCCAAAACACAAGCCACGTGGCATGCCATGTCCTGGCTGCTTCCAGCACCTTCACAAAGGAGGGAGCCTGGCTATGCTGCCTGGGAAGGTGAAGGAGAGACGTAACGTCGGAGTGTTTCCATGGCAATTCCTGGCTGTTGGCGCAGCAGCAGAGCTTCATACAAATACTGCCTTTTTTTTTTTTCCCATTAAAATCAGCTGGTGCTGCTGTCTGGTGTTTGTCACGTTACCCCTCTCCTGAAGGCTTGGGGGGGATAATAGAGCATTAAACTGAATTGTGTAGGCTGAGCTAAACAAGCCAGACTGAAGGCAACTGTGGCGAGGCAGCGCACAGCTCTGACTGCCTCGGAGCCGATGGAGGAGGAGGTGTAGTGGTGGCAGCAGTAGGCAGACGATGCTCGGCGGCTGTGGGCGTGTAGGTTGGGAGCAGCACTGTGAGTCCACGGCCCTCTGCGGGACCAGGGAAGAGACCGGCAGCCACCGCTCGGTTGTAGAGACGTTCAGGTTCTCCTGCATGTTAACAGCTGGGGTTGTAGCAGGAAGTGACTAATTGCTAAGCTATCAGGATGTGGGAAGGGCCAAGCAAAGAAGGATGCAGATGCTGTTAGCGATGTAGACCCTCCGATGCTGGGTATCGCCAGAGGCAGCTTTTGTTCTGGGCAGAACGCTTGAGCAGCCTCTCCTGAGCTGGATTAAGTTCGGAGCCAGAGGCTTTGCGGACAGCGAAAAACACGTTGTTCGCTCCACGCCAGTGAGCTCTTGGCTGTGAATTGCCATTTTAATGGTGGGGATAAATTAAGTTCTTGAGATCTGCCATTCTCTTTGGGAGCAACTGAAATAGCCAGAAAAGCCTGCGAACTCTAAGGGATAGGGTCGGCTCAAGACGGCGGAAGGCATCTTAGCGGACTACGCTGAGCTCTCCGTGCCCACCTGTTAGGGCAATTGTCTGGGTCCAAAATGGCAACACGTCTTCTAACAGCTGGTCAGATGTGGTGTGAGAGAGGGCACTGCCCTTGGGTCCCAATCCTGGGTAAGGGGTGTTTCCAGGGGATGGCCCCAATCCTGGGTAGGGGGGCAGAAATGGGATGCATGGGGCCAGTCTCAATCTTGGGTCCCGACTGGGGTAGGCAGATGTCAGCAGGGGTTGGTCCTGATCCTGGCTGGAGTGGGGGATACTGGCAGGGGGCTAGCCCCAATCCTGGGTAGGGGGAATGGGGCACAGGGGGCAATCCTGATCCGGGTTGGGAGTCCTGATGTGGGGGGGGGGACATTGTGAGAGGGATGGTTCCAATCCAGGGGGATGTCAGCAGGATTTGGTCCCAATCCTGCCTGGGGTGGGGGGCGCTGGCAGGAGGCTAGCCCCAATCCTGGGTGGAGGAAATGTGGCACAGAGGGACAGTCCTGATCCTAGGTCCGGGGTCCTGCCAGGTGTCCTAGCTCCTGTGGTTCTCCCTGCGAAGGAGTTTGATAGACTGGCAGGGGGCAAGAGTGTCTGGGACGTGTCTCTCTGACCGACATCCAGCTCTCGGATGGGGCTGGAGTTGACTGCTTTTCCTAGAGCGGCTGTGTCTTGTGGCATCGGCCGTGAGTTTTAGGCACGCGGAGCCATTGATGCGCAGGCAGACCTTGCTGCCGTGCGTCTCGGCCCTGCCCCTCAGCAGGGGAGCTTTGTTTCTCTTTGGCAATTAGGCTGCACCCAGGCAGAACGAAGTTACTCAAACTCCCACGGGATATGAATCATCGTGGTATGACACATTCAGCGGTTCTCACGCTGCTGCTGCCTCTGAGAAGCTGCGATGCAATTTGAATCAGCCAAGGCTCTAAAAATAAACCCTCAGTGGGGGTACTCTTCCTCCGGCCCATAACAAACTGCAGCAAGTCATTACGGGATCTCGCCCCGACATCGTGCTGCATCAGGCTGGATGGAGCCCCGCTGTCTCGCAGGCAGTTCCTTATCTCGGGCAGCCAGGTCATAACTGCCCCTTCGCTTCCTTGCAGCAGCCTCTGGACTCCCTCCAGTCAATCCTTCTGCTGGCACTGATAATCCATCTCCATGTTGCCAGCTCAAATGCCAGTGACTGCCCTCTCTGCCTTTCCCAGTTCTTTCTGTAACTGGTCCACCTAGAACTGGCCTAGGGGAAGGTCTTTCACTGTACTCCCTCCTGACCCAGGAGACACGAAGCAGAGAGCTCTTCTTCATTTAAAAATAAATAAATAAAAGACCCCCAAGCCCTTACTCTGGAGCCCAGCTGCTGGGCTTGTTTCTTGAAAGGATTGCAGATCTGAACTCCTCTTGTACCTCTTTACAAATGCCACTTGGCCTGCCAGGCAGCAAAACTGACTGAAACAATTTAGTGTAACCAGTCCTTCTGGGTCGGATCACGGTCCCCTCTGGGCTCGACTGTCCTAAGTAATTGGTCAACACCAATAGCAGCTGAACAGCTTAAATCTAGATGCATGGAAGGTAACATTCATCAGGAGCAAGCTGAGCTTGCCATGTCTAAGGGTTTGAATTGGCTGTACGCGCTGCAGCAATAGATTCTGGCGCAGCGGATGCATAGGGGAAATCTGTTCCATATGCTGCATCGGGCGAGCGAACACGAGCAGTTTTGAGAGGACAAGCAAATACACTCCTATAGAAATACCAGGGAAGAGCTGCAGAAGTGGAGAAGCAAAATTTTTGTGGAGAGCAAAGGCTTCAGCCTGGAAAGCAATTAGAAACATTAAAACTCGGTTTGGAAGAGACGCACGATGGGGGAGGCCAGCTGAGTGTCCTGATCTCCCAAAGCACAATCAGTCTCGAGTCGCTGAAACAAACCCATCTTCCAGCGTAACCCGTGGAGCTCACTGCTGCGGGCCCCGAAGTGAGCTTTACAAGTATGGCTGTGAAGAAACTGCTCTGAAAGCCGAGCCTTTCAGTTTGCATGTGGCTAGACGAAATTCATAGGAAGAGCTGACCTAGAGCCTCGGGCATAAAACTCAGCAGCGGAGCTCAAGGAGGAGATTTTACCCTGTGGAGGGAAGCTATAGGCAAACCTCTGGTGAGATGGTTCAGTGGGTCAGGAAGATTGTAGCGGGGCTTTGGTGTCAGTCAGCATCAGAGGCAAGCTATCTAGCTAATTGGATAACGATGGGTGCTGTGTTGACACGCTGTGGCTAAGTATGTCACAAATCTGCATCCTCCTTGGCTTGGAGGATGTTTTGTGTCTGAGCCAAGTGTGCTAGAGCTCTGCACACGTGGTGTGTCGAGCAAACAGCGGGGCTGCCCTGCACAGCTTGGATTGTGAGTGCGTGGGGTGGAGATAGCCAGGGGTCACTGCTCACTGCTGAGATGCAGTTTCTGAAGTGGGCCCCTACGCCTCTCCCTCGGTGCTGCCCAGCGGGGAGATTGTTGATACGTTCTGGTGTTTCGAGTCCTGTACTCCCAAGACCACTTCCTGGCTTAGCTCACCTGGTGTCTGTCTGTCTGTCTCAGGTACGCAGTTATTGCCTACGGCTGCGCCAGCTGCCCCAAACTGACCTGCGAGAGGGAAGGCTGCCGGACAGAGTTCTGCTATCACTGCAAGCAGATATGGCACCCCAACCAAACCTGCGATATGGCCCGTCAGCAGAGGGCCCAGACACTGCGGGTACGGACGAAGCACACCTCAGGCCTCAGTTACGGACAGGAGTCCGGACCAGGTATGGATTAGCCAAGCTTCTTACTCCCCATTAGGACCATTATACTTTTTGACGCTGGGAGAACCCAGCCTTTGAGCAGCACTTCCTGAGATCGGAGCAGGGTATTAGCACCTGGCTGGCTGTTGGGCATAGCTAAGGTTTTCCATCCCCATGATGGATGGGGTCAGCTGCAATGCTGAGTGCAGCTTCCTTTCCTCACTCATCATGTGATGAACTTCTGGCCAGGCGGGCTCATTGAAAGCTGCTGGAATTCCCCCTCCAGCCCGCTCAGGTGACAGCATGCAGCTGGGCTCTCTCTTTGCACGGCTGTTCCCTTGATCCTGCAGACGCAGTAAGCAGCAGTGTTAGTGGGTGCTTTGATCTTACAGATGTTCTCGTTTCTTACTGATCTAAATCTTAAACAGTCACCAAAGGGAAATTTGGCAGTCTCAACTTGAGCGCTTACTGGTCTCTGCTGCAGACAGAAGTAACACCATCATTTCACCCAGCATAGCAAGCTTAGCTGTCTGCTCTGCGCTATGTTAGCAGTACCAGCCTCTGTTAGGGAGAGATGCCAAACCACAAACTCTGTGTTGCCTGGTGAAGAGCAGCTGTCTTCAGTCCAAAATATCTACAGAGGTTAAAAGTGTATTCGTGATTCTGAGAACGATCAAGACCAATAAATAGATTCTTCCCACACCCTAGCACAACCAAAATGTGTTACTTCTCTTAGCACAATACTAATAATAATCACTGCTCTGCTCTCACCGTAGCTGGCTGAATTAGGCTGTTGGTGATGTTAAAGACAGCTGAGCTGCTACTCCAGGCTGACACTCCCTATAACTCCCCAGAGGCTTGTCAGTGGGCACCGTAAACAGTACGCTGGTCCGTGACAAGATACAACATGAGACCAGCAAGTAAATCGAGTTGATTCAAAGCTACCGGGGGGAGCTTTGAGAGAGTTTCACTATCAAGAGAAACAAAGGATTCCTTTAAGAAACACTTGGGTGCCTATCCTGCTGGGATCATCTGACCCTTGCTGACTGCCTGCCCTTTGGGCAGGGGGCTGGACCCGATGATCTGGCGAGGTCCCTTCCAGCCCTAATGTCTATGAAAGGTGCCCCCTGTTTCCCCCTCACGGAGCTAAACTACAGGGACCATCGGATAAGGCACAAGTTGGTCTCTTAGCTGTAGACCTGGACTGGGAAGTCTTTAAAGAAAGGCAGCAAAACTCTGACTACATGAAGGTATGGTTAGGTCAGGTACACTTACTGTACTGTAGATGGGGGTGGACTTTATCTCATCTCCTTGCTGTGCTGTAAAGTGGAGCTCTGAGACCCGCACAGATTAGATACAGAGCTTCCTAGACACCGAAAACGTTATCTGCTGTTGTAAGCACAGCTGATGCCCACGGAGAGGGGGCTGCCCTTCGGAAATCTGGGTCAGAATTTCTCTGGTGGTCTCCGCTCCAGGGAGAACAATCTCTGCCGCCTTGGCCCTTGGATCATGCTAATGGAGTGGTTTAAAAATGGCATTTGCCATCATTGTTGGCTCGGCTTGCCTGGGGCAGGCATGAGCCCTCTTACCTGACTAAACAAATGTGTTCTGGACTCGATCTCCTGCCTGACCTAGAATAAGCTTTAACCTGGTCCCTGGTTGCCAGGAAAACAGCATCAAACTGTACTTCGGAGCGCCGGCATGGAGAGGGCTGGCTCCCCACCTCGATCCTGCTGCGCTGGCAGCTGCAGCCATAACCAGCCTGCTGTGCCCACCTCTGTTCCACCTGTTTGGAGGGGTGGCCCGTGCCAAGTCCTCCCAGTCTGACCCAGCCCCAAGATGCCCCTAAAACAAAATCCCTTCTTCATTCCCGGGGGCGACTGTAATGCACGGGATTTGACTTGTTCCCCTCCCTCCTTCCTTCCTTCCCTTCAGCTGATGACATCAAGCCATGTCCACGTTGCAGCGCTTACATCATCAAGATGAATGATGGGAGCTGCAATCACATGACCTGTGCCGTGTGTGGTTGCGAGTTCTGCTGGCTGTGCATGAAGGAGATCTCCGATTTGCATTACCTCAGGTGAGGTGGGGCATGTGACCCTCTGGGCATTAGCGTGTGTCTCGCACTGATTATGTTTTCATGTTCAAATGGCAATCTCTGACCTTCCCTCCCAAATACTCATTATCAGGAGCCCATTCCCACTTACTCCAGGGAAAGATCTTGGTGCCCTCCCAGTATTAGCTCCGGGTTGTCTCACCATGCCTCAGTTCTGGAAGAGCCTGAGGAAAGCTCTTCATGGGATGACTGTTGCCTTGGGCATGAAGGGAGATCAGCTAGTTTGAAGGGCCAATGGATCTGGGGAGAGAAGGAAGCTGGTTATACTGTATCTGCTCATTCCTATGGGGATCGTCTGGTTTTGGATGCTGAATGATCTTAAAAGTTGTCTTATGTCCAGCTGAGGGCTTAAAAGTAATGCTTGCTTCCATTACAGCCCTTCCGGCTGCACCTTCTGGGGCAAGAAGCCATGGAGCCGTAAGAAGAAGATTCTCTGGCAGTTGGGCACGTTGATTGGTGCCCCAGTAGGCATTTCCCTCATTGCTGGCATTGCCATTCCTGCCATGGTCATTGGGATCCCAGTCTATGTTGGAAGGAAGGTAAGTGTGAAGAGCTGGAGGTATTGTCTGTGGCAGCCTAGCTGTCTGCCAAGGAGTTCAGGCTTGTTAGAGGGGAACTTGTCTGTACATCTGGGCTAGTGATCTGCAGTGGGCTTATGCAGCTGGTGGTGGCTTGACAGCCTTGGAGACTGCGGTTCTTGGTCCACAGAAGAGGTGCCTTGTGAGGACTGGCGTTGTAAGGCTTCCTACTGCAGTCCCAGCAAGGCTCCACTAGGAATCTAGCACGTCCCAGGGGAGTGGAGGGACCAACGTTTTTGGCCCAGTTGGCTCTTATGACATGAACTCTTGTAGTAACTGGACCCTGAAATTGTATCCAACTTCATGGAAGCCACTGGCCTGACCTGGATTTGTACCAATAGCATAAGGCTGGGCTGACAGTTGCTGGAGATCTGTACCCTCACCCACTCCCTCTTCTCTCAGATCCACAGCAGATATGAGGGCAAGAAGACCTCCAAGCACAAGAGAAACTTGGCTATCACTGGCGGCGTCACCCTGTCTGTCATTGCCTCCCCAGTCATTGCTGCTGTCAGCGTTGGTAAGCAGACTGAGCCCACTGTCCTTTTGGCTGGCCAGTGCTCCGCTGTATTTCCTCCATCGAGCTCTCTTTGGTTGGGGTCTGACGGAGGTGGCCCAAGTGCAGCTCAGACATTCATCATGTGCCCAGTTGGCTTCTTCCCACCCATCTAACGTGCTGCCTACAGAGGCTGCAGGGCCTAGCATAGATCTATCACGGTGAGCCTCTGTGCATTGTTTCTGTTGAGGCTGTCCTCCTTTCTGCAGACTCACTATAGTCCTGGGATGCTGACACTATAACTTGCATTGGAGGCCTTTGGCCCTGCTGTATTACTGTGTTTGGGCTGGGCTGGGCTGGGGGTTGGCAGCCTTACTTTGCATGACAGCAGAGCTGAAAAGCTTAGTGGGGGGACCCTCCTGTGCTAGGGGCTCTGCCAACCCAGAGCGGAAAGGCTGTGTCTGCCTTAGCCTAGCACAACCATGTCTCTTGCAGCCTGTTGGCCCTCCTTGACTCGGAGTCTGTTCTGTTCTAGGTATTGGTGTCCCCATCATGTTGGCCTACGTCTACGGTGTCGTGCCCATTTCTCTCTGCCGCGGCGGTGGCTGTGGGGTCAGCACAGCCAACGGGAAAGGCGTGAAGATAGAGTTTGATGAAGATGATGGGCCAATTACAGGTAAAGAGGAATCTTTTGTTCTCTGAATCCATGCAGCCAGGAGAGATGGGGCCCATGTGGGAGGGTGACCACGATGCTGGGCTGTGGGGACTGGGGATTACAAGCCATTCTCAGTATCCTCAGACTTTTGCTTAGTTTGGTCGCACAGTGGCACACTTCCATTCTCCCAGCACTTGTAGTCAGTTAGGCAAGGCCTCTACCAGGGGAATCCTAGCCTGGTCCTGCTGGTATAATCTGAAAGGAGAGTGGGGCTCCTGGAAGCACTTCCCTTGTAAACTCTGTCCTGTCCTTGTCTCAGTGGCGGACGCTTGGCGGGCCCTGAAGAACCCCAGCATTGGCGAGAGCAGCATTGAGGGGCTGACCAGCGTGCTGAGCACCAGCGGGAGCCCCACGGATGGGCTCAGCGTCATGCAGGGCAACTACAGCGAGACAGCCAGCTTCGCTGCCCTCTCAGGTGGCACCCTGAGCGGCGGAGTCCTCTCCGGAGGGAAGGGGAAGTACAGCAGGTAACCCAAGTGGCTCAGCTCGGGGCAGAAGGGGTGGGTGACTGTGAGGCCTGTGCTGCTCCCAGCGGTTGTGTGAGCTGCCTGGCTTGCTTTGTTCGTTCCCATATGCAGCAGCCTCCGTTTCCCACATCTGTTGATGGGCGGGAGGACAAGGTTTGTGGGTGGTGGACCAGAGTGGAGATGGGAGCCCATGGGAGATGCGTTAGTCACTATGTAAAGCTCTTCCAGCTGTCTTGGTGACCCGGCCCTATACTCCAACCTCCTCTGGTTCCCCAGTGGCACCAAGAGAATGTGGAGCTGCTGCCTCCCGAGTCACAAGGTTACACCGCAGCTTTCCTCCGAACTTGTCTCTGAGTCAGCCGGTTGTGTAATTGGAGGCAGGCACTGAAATTAGAGCCAGAAGGTGATTGTGACTCTGCTGGACCTGGAAATCTGCTCTTCCCAGGAACTGCATGCATCACAGGCATAAACATAACCAGGCCTCTGTCACAGGAAACTGACTTGGGAAGGGATAGGGCCAGGAAGGAGGTTGACCTCAAAGCTTCTTCTGGTTCAAACTTGCTGTAGAGTTGCATTAGCGTGGGGGGCTGCCTGTTCCTGCTCACTGCTCCTTGTCTTGAGACTGTAAGGACAAGGCTGGATCTTCAGGGGTTCCCAGAGGCTTTGCTGACCGGGTGTTTCCCTGTCTCTTTCCCAGGCTGGAGGTGCAGGCGGATGTCCAGAAGGAGATTTTCCCGAAGGACTCGGTCAGTCTCGGGGCAATCAGTGACAACGCCAGCACTCGGGCGATGGCAGGTTCCATCATCAGCTCGTACAACCCCCAGGACAGGTACGTCAGCCACGATGGGGCAGGAGGGTGGGCTGACAGTGTCCCTGCAGCCTGGTGCTGGAGGGTGGGTGAAGACTTACTAGCTAGTCCTACCTCAGTGCGAGGAGAAGGATCCCTCTCCTTTCCTTTCCAGCTACTGCTGTAGTTTGGCACTTCTGTTTGACACCTCCTTAGAGCAGCTCTTACTTTTACTTGAGCCTGTGGCAAACAGCAGAAGCTCCGGTTTCTTAAACAAGCAGCTGCCGGGGCCGTTGGTGCCTTTTGCTGCCGTGGGCATCATCTCTATGGTGCTTGTCACCGCGCAGCTTCCCCCGGAGCCTCTGTCATTCGTTCCTGTGCCGGGTGTGATTAAAAGTCAGTAATTGGAAACAATGGGACGCTGACGCGTGCAAACCCATTGTCTGCCTAGGAATAGATTTTGCAGACTCTCTGCTTCTAGGATTACAGACTTTGCTTCCATTAGACAGAAACCTGCCAGAACAGTCAGTCGTGGTCTGCCCTAGCTAAACGCTCCTCCTGCGTCTGGAGTGTCACGTCCGCACTTAGCACTGCTTGTGCCCTGGCCATGTCTCCTCTTATGCTTCCCTGGCTCAGTTTTGCATTGAATGAGGACACAGGACAGTTAGACATAAACTGTGCATGCACACCAGAGGATGAGGCCTGTTCCTAACTGGCGATGCAGTTACCTTGCCTGCCTCTGTGTGCTTGCTTCCCATAACGGGGTGGGAGGTCATGTCATGGCTGCCATGAAAAGGGATTAAACCACTGCAGGCATTGCTGGTCTGTCACGTAGCGCAGTGCAGTGAATGGTGCCCCTGGTCCCTGCCTCCCTGCAGTTAAGCTCACTGCATTGGCAAGTGCTAAGATCCACAGGCTCCCTGCTGTAAAACCAGTAACTGAGGAGGTGCTTGCTCCTGCAGAGAATGCAACAACATGGAGATCCAGGTGGACATTGAGGCCAAACCCAGCCACTACCAGCTTGTGAGCGGCAGCAGCACGGAGGACTCTCTGCATGTCCACACCCAGATGGCAGAGGAGGACGAGGAGGACGAGGAAGGTGAGGAGGAACAGGAGCAGACCTGCAAACACCAAAGCTGTGAGCGGAAGAACTGTGTTGCCAGCAAAACCTGGGACATCACCCTGGCGCAGCCCGAGAGCATACGGAGCGACCTGGAGAGCTCCGACAGCCAGTCAGACGATGTGCCAGACATTACCTCGGACGAATGCGAGTCCCCCCACTCTCAGACTGCTGCCTGCCCCCGGACCCCGAAAGCCAGAGGTGCTGAGAGCCCAAGTGCCCACATGAGCCACTGTGCCCAAGCCGAGGGCTGCAGGCCGGATGATGTGCTCTCTCACGTGGAGTGCATTGAAGCCAGAGTATGAAGCTGCCTCTTCCTGAAGAGCACATTTGCTGTCGCTGCGTTTGGGGGCGGGGGCTGGGATTGCGTCCTCCTCGGCTTCTGTTTCCGATTCTCTGTCACTCCCCCAGCCCGGCCCTGGGGAGATGCCATTTCTTACGTGACAAAGCCCCCCCTGCCCCCTCTGTTTTAATTTATTGACCCCAACGCTTGTTGGTGCTCCGTGCGAGTGTACATATGTATGTGTGTGTCCTGTGTGTCTGCAAACATACTGAAGGACTGTTTTAATAAAGACTTCCATTGTCATTGGACTCGCATCCAGCTCTTCCTTCTCCGAGATGTAAGAACTGAAGGCCTTGTGGGCCGCAACTCCCCCCCGCCTTGGTTCCTTCTTCCCTCTCCAGCTTCCGAGAAGGCGGCTGTGGCCAGCGGGGCCCAGATGGAGGGGTTGGAAAAAGGGTGGGATCGGTATGGCGGGGCCTGGTTCAGATGCAGGGCGTGGCGGGCAGGCTTTGTTCTCCAGCTGTGCTGCTGATCCAGTGTCAGGAGCTGGGGCGGAGGGACTGCCGGCTGCCCTCTACAGGCCTGACTGGAGGTAATGCCGGTTCGAGGCAAGACTCCAGATGGCACGCGGTCTGCCTGATGCACGTCAAGGGAGCTGGCTCCCACTCTGCTCCTGGAGTGGCTAAGAGGCAGCAAATGCCCTCCGTAGAGCGGGGAGACCCCAATGAGATACAGGACGGCCGTGATGCAGCAGCAATGACGATCCCAGTGTCCGAGCAGGCGCAGCCCCTCGTGCTAGTGCCATCTCCTCCGTGGCTGCACAGAGAATGGCAGTAGCATGGTGCTAGACTCAGTCCCTGTATAAGCTACCATAGTCTTTCTCTTCTGCTTCCCACCCAGCCATGCAGCTACAGCTGATCATGCTGTAAAGCCCTGTGGCCTTAATGAGAGGAGGGATGAAGTGGGACTGGGCGAGTGCTGCGAGCAGAGGGGGTGAGACAGGCCTGCCAGTGCGTGGACTAAGCTAGATCACTTGGGCAGATGGGTATGGACTCCTGCCTCAGTCGGGTAAGTGTTCTCCCCTGGCATGGGGCTGCAGTGTGTGGGCACTGACGCTGCCGAATCCAGGCAGAAACGGACCTGTTCTCCCTGTTCCTTTGCTTCTTCCCCCACCCAAGAAGCAGCAGCACAATCGGTGCATTTGCAGAGAGAAGGGGGGAGCGTGTTGGGGGAACTCCCCACAGCACAACAGCCCACCCCACAGAGCTGGAGATGGGGGACTAAGCCCTCTCAACTCCATATAGATGCGTATGATGTGCAGGTACCGTGCTGGGCTACAGCCTCTTGCTTTCCATGCCCCCAGCTGTGCCTGTTGCTGGAACGCGGACCCTCGGCGTGTCGTCTCCCCCTGCGGGCGCTGCAGAGAGCATCTCAAAGCCTGATCGGAGCCCGTGGCTTTGCAACCGCGCTCCTCGGCTGCAGCACCGGTAGGTGGCAGGAGGAACTGCAAGGGAAGCTGTGTGAGACCGGTCCCTGCAGAGCGAGGAAGCAGGGGAATTTGGGACGTGGTGAAGCTAAGAGAAGGGGCCATGCAGCAGCAGCCTGGAGGAGACGAGACCTGACCTAAGAGGGCCTGGGATGCTTGCTGGCATTAAAGGCATTTATGCCCCTGGGCCTTGTTCAGTAGCAGGTGGTCCCAGGTTGGGGCGTTGGGCTTTGACTTGGAGGGAGTTACACCCATGTGGGGCCAGGCACAGACAGTAACAGAGGGTGTCTCTGCAAAACCTGCAGATCCCACGTGTCCTAAACTACATCCTTCCCTCTCCTGTCCCTTCTTGGCAAGACAAAGCTGGCTTCCAGCAGGGGTTGGGGACAGCAGGGAGCTGTCCCTGATCCTAACCCCTCTCCCATGTGCTTAGCTCACTACCAGACACCTTTGCCAGGTGAGCCGGGCACCAGTCATAAGGGAGGGAGCAAAGTGAGGACAATGCCCCAGCTGCGGGGACGTGCACGCCAGGCACTGAGCATCAGGTGCGCTGGAGCAGGAGGTGGCTGAGTAAATCAAGTTGGGCATGGAGCTCGGCTGGAGCTGTGGGCGGCTTGTTCTTCAGCCAAATTGTGCCGCTTGCCTCATGCCAGAGCTCTGGGCAAAGTCCTTGCATCTCTGCTTCGGGTGGGGTTGCCTTAGGAAGCCTTTGGCTGTCTTGCAAGCTCCATGCTTTGCAGTAGGCTGTGCTGGAGGCAGGCAGGCCCCCGAGGGGAAACTGTGGTCCCCTTGGAGCCCATGGGCACTTGGTGACTGCCTGCCCCAGGCCTCGGGCTGTTCTGTTGGAGGGCTCCGGTTTGGGGCCTTTCTGCGCAGCTCGGGGCTGGAGCTCTTGCCCCACGTGCAGGGAGGGTGAGGAGGACTCGAGCGCTGCTCCGGAGGTCAAGGGAGCCTTGGCTGGCAGGAAGGGGGGAGCTCTCGAGTGACAGCGGTGGCCTGGTGGCTTGTGCTTGTGCCCAAGGGGTGAGACAAGCAGGGGCTCCCAGTGCAAAGCCCTCAGCTTTGCAGACCACACTTACCACTCGCCGGCTCCGCTGCACCTCGTGTCTCAGGCTCGAGGCCACCAGCAGCGCTCCGCTCTCCCCAGCCGCGCCGCTCTTCTCCCAAGCGGTTTCTCTCCTCTGGCCCTCAGAGGTGTCCTCCTTGCTCTTCCAGCCTCCCCTCGTGCACCCTCTTCTGCTAGGATGAATCCTCCATTCAAGGCAGCTGCTCGGGTCTCCCCGTGCCACGGTTCCTTCTGCCCTGGGCTATGCCACGCTGCAGCTGCTGGCCTGAGAGCCACCTGGCTCCCGGCTTTCCTCCCAGAGAGGCTTGCTCTGCACTGGGTTCGAGACTGGGGATCGCATGTAGGGGACAGGCATCACTGCTGTTATCTCCGTGGCCGACTGCTCTGCCGGGCCTGGCCTGGCAGCTGGCACGGGGACAGTACAGACCTGCCCTCCAAGCTGGGCCAGGGCTGGAGAAGTGCCCGGGGTGAGGGCCAGTTTGTGCAGCAGCCCCACGGTGCCCACATGAACTCCGTCCAGGCCGGAGCTGTTGCGCCACAGTCCCGTGATGCTGCAGCCTGCCCCTTGGTTGCGGGCCAGGAAACGTGGAGCAGAGGCGTGGGTGGGAAGCCCCGGTCCCTGCCAGGTGCCAGAGGGCTGGTCCTGCAGGGTGGTGGGGAGAGGCCCGCATACCTAGACAAGGACAGGCAGGAGCTGGGAGCAGCGGTGGGTGGGGTTTCAGCTGTGAATCACCGTCCTGGGGCAGGGAAGGTGGAGTTTAGCTCTTTGTTCCCAGCCCGGGGAGCTGGTCGGACAGGAAGAGCAGATCCAGGTCCTCCTGCAGGTTGGCGGGGAAGCTGGGTCGGAGGCTCCCGGCAGCTGCGGCCCTGCAGCACCTGCATGGCGGAGCGCGCAGGTAGGGGCTGGGAGCATGGCCTGCCTGCAAGGCTCCCCCTGCCTGCTGCTGGGCACCAGGGGATGGACGCTGGAGCAGCCATGGCCTGATCCCCCCTGCCGAGATGTGTCGGCTCGGTGAGTGGGGTCTTGTCGAGCCAGCGTGCGCTGGGGAAAGCGGCACCTTGGACGGGGAGCAGGGAACAAGCGGCCTGGGTCCCAGTCTCCCCGCGGTGCAGGCGGCAGGGGCAGGGGCAGACCCACAGGACACAGCATTGCCCTCCTTGCTTCGCCGGTGCTGCCCAAGGAGCTTGGGGGCGCAGCTGGCTGAACGCCTCTCCCGAGGAGCCAGGGTGCACGGCGTCGCCTGGAAGCCGAGGCGCAGGATGCACCATCTGCTCGGAGCAGCACGGAGCCGGGAAGGGAAACGAGGGCACCGGGCATTGCGCGCTGCAAGCTTGGGGCCCTGGGTGGTGGGATGAGAGGTGCTGGGTGAAGGAGTCCCAGAAAGCAGGGGCCCCCTCGCCTACGGCACAGCTGCCTGCACCGGGCCCCGGCTCCCCGGGTCTAGGTGAGCAGGTGGCACAAATCTTGGTCCCACCCTGTAGCTCTGAGGCTTCTGCAGGAGAAACCTGTCTCGAAGCCCTCGGGGGAGAGGGATCCCCGAGCTCCCCATGCAGCACAGGCCTCGCCTGCCAGCCAGGTGTGCTGGGGTGGGGAAGGACATCTCGGGACTGGATGTTTGGTGACGGGTTAATCTTTAAAGCAGTCAGGTTTTATAGGGAGCGATAGCATTTCCTTGTGGCCCAGCCAGAGCCCTGTGCCCACCTGCTGGGAGCTCTCCAAAACCAACCGGTGCCTCTGCCCAGCCGGGCGGTAGCGGGGAGGGAGGCAGGGCTTCGGGCTCTGCTTTATGGTAGGGAGCTGCACAGGCGGGAGCCAGGGGGCTGGATAGGGTTGGCCAGACCTGACATCAGGGCGATGCCAGCCCTGGCCTTATCACCTCTTAGGCGCTTTCGGCGAGCTGCCTTGGCCCTGCCCGGCAGGACTTCAAGGCACAGCTCTGTGTCCCGGGCCCGTGCGCTGCCGCCGGGGTCACTCCCGAGGCTTGACCCCCTCTCTCACACAGACAACCTTGACCCTGGCGGGCACCAGAAGCTGCTGATGAAGACGGGGCTCATCCTCGTTGTCATCGGCCACCTCAACTTCATCGTGAGTGCCCTGGTCCATGGGACTGTGCTGCGCTACGTGGCCAACCCCCAGGACACCATCTCCCTGCAGTACGCCATCTCCAACGTCGTCGCCGTGAGCTCCGCGCTCCTGGTGCGTCCTCCCGGCTGGCGGGGCGCAGTGACGGGGGGAGCTGGGTGGAGATGCCCTGTGTGTTAAAGATGGGGAGCTTTTTTCCGTGTGGATGAGGGTCTGAGCCGTGGCTGGGTGAGGCCAGATCCCACCTTGGGGCTTTTATGGGTGCTGTGCCTGGGACAGCGAGGGCTGCAGCCTCAGCCCTGCAAACCCCCAGGTCCAGCGTGGGCCCGAGCAGGGGCACTGCGGTGCCCAGGCTCATCTGGGGAGGCCGCTTGGGTTACAGATCCACAGGAGCAGGGAGGGACGCCCACAGCACGAGCGTGCAGGGCCGAGCGCAGCACAGCCTGCCCAGGTCTGTGACAGGTCCGTCCAGCAAAGGGGAGGATGGGACAGGGTGAAGGCAGCCTGGGGGCCCTTGGTGCCCGAGCAGGGCTTTGTCCAGCCGCAGGCCACATCCGTGTAGGGATCTAGGCAGCCCCAGTGGGCGTCAGGCCCCCAGCACGGCTCTGTGGGTTCAGTCTCGCACGTCCTAGCACACGGGGCACAAACGGATCGTGAGGCGCTCGGATATGAAAGCCATGGGGGGATGCGCAAGTACGGGGGGCAGCATCCCTGGAGCCGGGGCCAGCTCTGTGCAGACTACCGTCAGCTTGGCAGAGCCTGGTGCTGCCCCTGCAAGAGCAAGGTGCATAGGAGGGGGCCGGGGCCCGTTCAGGCCATTAGGACTTCATCCTGAGGTGCTGCCGGCATCAAATGCTTGAGGAAAAGAAATGCAGGCCCACGTCCTATCCTTAGAGAATAGCTTTAGAGCCGCGGTGATCCTGGCATGCTCTCGTGGGACCCACGACGTCCCGGCTGAGCTGCCCGTAGCCTTCCTAGCTCCTAACGATTGATCGGCCCCACGTAGGGGCTTGCCAGCGTGCATTAAGGGCACTGCGTCGGGGCCGGAGCCGACTCCCTGGGCGGGTGAACGCCAGCACGGAGGTGACCACCGCTGGGCCTGGCAGGCGGCGGCTTCCGGGGCTGAATGCCTACACGGCCACTTTGCTGCAGGCAGGCGTCTCTAGGAGCGGCTGTATCTGCGGGGCAGGGGGACTCCCAGAGCGGGTGGTCATGATCCTGTGTCTCTCCTGGGCAGAACCAGCCATGCCCATATTAGAGGCGACCTCCCAGAAGTAAAGCCATGGCAAGTCCAGCAGGCAGGCAGGGGGTATTTGTGTGTGGGGTGTGCCAGCGTCTCCTCCCCCGTCTCTGTGCTCCCTTTGCAGACCGTCTCCTGTGGCATCGCTGCCATCCTGCTCTCCAGGTACCTCATGCAAACTGCCCTGGTAAGGATGAGGCTAATGGCACCCCCAGCCCAGCAAGGCGTCCTGTCGTGCCCGGGGAAGGGCTCGGGTTTCTCCCCACGCCTGCCAGCGGGCTGTGCGTCTCCTCGCCCTGCCCTGCTGTTTGCGCTTGCGCAGGGCTGAGCACGCTGGGCGCTTGCCGGGCCTGGACTTGCCCCGCCGTGCCCCAGGGGTGGCTGCGAGGCACTCGCATGTCCGTGGCTCCACGCAGCGGCAACAGCCCCTGCACCAGCGCCGGACTCGGGCAAGCGGTGCCTGGGCCTCGGGGACTGAAAGAGGGGGGGGTGGGGGTGCCCGTGTCTGTGTGTGTGTGGCCATGTTGTAAGTGTGAATGTGTAGACTTGTGCAGGTATATATGTGTGAGTGTGCATGTGGAGGTGTCCCTCTGTCTGTATGTGCGTGGGGGGGGTGTACATATCCTTGTGCGTGCGTGTGTGCATGCACGTGTGGAAGCATTCCTGTGTGTGTGTGTGTGTGTGTGTTTGTACACATCCCTGTGTGGATGTGTGCGTGGATGTAGTCCGGTAGGTGTGCACATGTGCAGATGCATTCCTCTGTACGTGTGTGTGTACATGTGTGTGCAGACACGCAGATGCATTCCCGTGCGTGCATGTGGAGGCATCCTGGCTGTGCGGTGACACCCCCGCTCGCTCTCCACAGAAGTGGGCCCTCTTCTCCCTCAGCGTGAGCAGCACCCTCCTCTCGCTCTTCTGCTCGCTGGGCCTGGCGGTCTCCATTATCCTCACCTTCGCCAACCACGGGCGTGCGCTGCTAGCCACCTGCACCTTCGTGGACGTGGAGCTGATCCAGATCTCCAGCGAATGCCCCTTTGACCCCACCCGTGTCTATGTAAGCACCCGGGGGTGGGGGAGCTGGACTGGGAGCTCCTGTCCTCAGCTTCTGGAGCGTCCCCTTGTTGCTGGTAGCAGGGCCCCCCTCGCCCCTTGCTCGTCCTGCATCTCCCACCCTGAGGCACCGAAGGGCTGTGGCTGCTGGTGCATTCGACTGTGCGACAAGCTCTGGCCAGACCCCTCTGCCATGCAGACAGAGGGGAGGGTGGACTGGGCTAGCGGGCCGAGTGGGAGAAAGGACCTGTGCACCCAACAGTGCCAGCCTGTGCTTCCCTGCAGGCCAGATCCTGAGGCTGGGAGGGCAGAGGAATGACTCCCAGGGCCAGGACCCAGCTTACACCCCCCTGTGTCTCCTTGCAGAGCTCCACGCTGTCCCTCTGGACCATCTCCCTGATCCTGGACTTCGTGGAGATCATCTTCAGCACCCGGTGCTTCCTGCTCACCCTACAGCTCCTGCACCTGAGACTCTGCTGCGGGACCCGCAAGAAAAAGGTGACTCTCTGGCCCCGTGGTGCCCCCCACCCCCCCGCCATGGAGAGGCCCCCAGCCCTGCGACACCACTCAGGACCTGGTCCTGCTGCTCTGGGGCTGGCCATGAGCCCCTCCAGAAAGCAACCCTGTCCCTCGTAGCGCTTTGAGGAGCGGAGAGGGGGCTTGGCTCGCTCCTGCTCGTACGGCTGCTTGGCGTAGCCTGAGGTTGTCAAGCAGGTGCCCCAGCCGTGTGGGCTGGCTTGGGCCCGACACTGCTGTCCACAGCCACACTCCTTCGCATCTAGGAGCTGCAAGTGCCACATCGCAGCCTGGCGCTGCCTCGCCCCACCCAGACGTGCCGCTTGCACCCTGCTCCAAGGAGCTCCTCGCACCCCGGCCGCCCCTCTCTCACAAGAGCTGCCCTTCGTTGTTCCCAGGTCTCGCTGCAGGCTGTCCCGGCGGAGAACCTGGAAGCCGGCGAGTGCTGGGACCTGCTGAGACGGGACCGAGTGGAGGCGGTATGGCTCTGAGCGGTGCAGCCAGCCCTCAGCACCTCAGCACCCTGGCCGTGCCCCTCTACTGACTGTGCCATGCTGCCCTCGCCCCAAGAGCCCCCAGACTCTGCCCGCCCAGCAGCGGGGGGCTGTGGCATGGACCCAGAGCTGCTATGAAGGGAAGGGCTCGTCCTGCATCCCGTGAGCAGCGTGGCTGTGCTGAGCAGGCAGCGAGCTCCTTCTCTCTACACTGGGCTGCTGCGGGGAACCCGTTCCCCTGGCACCCGGGCTCACTCCGAGTGAGGACGAGGGTCCCTGCAGACCCGTGCCTGGGCAGACATCGGCGCCGACGGAGCCCCCTGCACCCGGCTGCACTGAGACAAAACTTTATTCTGAAGTTATTAAAAGAACAAAAGCAGCCCCCCCACCGCGTGCACCCCCGGCCCAATGGAGTGGGACCAGCACCTGCCGCGTCTCGTGCTGGGCTGCCCCGGGCTCCCCCAGGCTGGTCCTGGGGAGAGAACTGAGGGAGGGGGCGGGGGCGGAGGGGCTGGCGTGTGCCTGTGCGGGGCCGCTGTCTTGGTGCGTGTGGCAAAGTGCACGGGGTGGGGAGGGGCCGGCAGGCACCCCAGGACAGTGGGGTTGAGTGGGAGCTGGCATCTGCCCGTGCTCCAGGCTCTTGCCCAGATGCAGGGGGTGGGAGCCAGGGACTAGGGATCACCTTGGTCCCTTCTCCCCGCAGAGCTTCTCCTGCCCAGGCCCCTGTCAGTGGTGGTTCTCCCCTCAGGGGTGGTGGAGTGGCCAGAAGCTGAGGCAGGGGGTCTGCTTTGGGAGGGAGCTGGGGGGGACAGCCTGTTCTCCCAGATCCCACGGTCCCTGGCATCCTTTTCCTCCCCCCAGCCCAAGCCCTGCATAGGACGGAGTGACCTTTCCTTTATCTCAGGCCCCCTTTTTGGCCTTGCCAGAGGGGGTCGGGCTCCTGTTTTCCCCAGAGGCACTGAGCGAGGTCTTGTTCCCCAGCTGGGTGGTGGCAAGAGAAGCCCTGGCCCTCCGGCTGGCTCTGCCCACTGCCCCAGGGCTGCAGGGAGCCGAGTCATGGAGAAGCCTGCCCGGGGCCCAGCTGCAGCTGGGGGGAGCCTGGGAGGCTGCCTCTGCATGCACTTGGACCCTACCTGGCTGCACGCTGCTCCCAGCCGGGGCCTCGCGAGCTGCACCCAGGAGGCACCGGCAGGGCAGCCGGGCTCTCCCCTTGAGGGCAGGCGCCAGGGCCAACACTGCTGAAGCCCCCTGACTAGGACTGTGGCAATGCAGAGGGTGGGAGCAGCCTGGCCTCACTCCTGCTGGAGGACCAGGAAGAGCACGGGGGAAAGGATGGCGGGTCCTGGCTACAGCAGGGGTTACTGCTGCGGCAGGTGCTCAGCTGGCCTGGCTCCCACCCCCACTGGATAAAAGGCAGAGGTCTGACATCTCTTCCCCTCCTGCCCACGCCGGCAGAGAGAACGGGGCTGAGCTGCACCCCCTCCTGCAGCAGAGCAGAGCACCCTGCAGCTCCGGGCAGGAGACTACCCCCCCAGCTCCTCAGAGCAGCCTCTGGCCCCAGCCCCACCAAGCAAGTGGGTGAAAGTGCCTTGTGACCCCTCTGCCCCCAAAAGAGCTGCACACTCACACGTACACATCTACGGATGTAGCATTGGGGAAAGGGAGCGGATGAGTCGAAGACGTTGGCAGTGCTGGCGCTTGGCGGGAGCGCGTCCCCCAGCCCCGGCCCCAGTCCCGAGGGCGGTGGGACGCGGGTCTCCCTGTTGGAGCCGGTGCTGTTGTGAGGTCAGGTGTCGTGGCGGCTGCGGGCGGCAGGGGGCACGGCCCATCCCTGCCAGGCGGCGCTGGGGCGGGCTCAAAACTGCGAGGCGCTGCTGGGGTCGCACTGCAGCAGCCGCACGATGGACGGGTCACTCTTGGCACCTTTGATGAATTCTTCCAGAGACAGTTTGCCTGGGTGGCAGGGCAAGACAGGGCCTCAGGTCACAGATGGCTCCACTAGGAGCTGCCTGGGCAGGGAGGGCCCTTGGTCCTGGGCAGTGGCTTCACTCCGCCACCACAACCCCAGCAGCCAGCTCCTGGGCACCGCTGCTCTTCTGGAGACAGCGACCCTGGGACAGCAGCCTGTGGTCCCAGGCATGCAGCAGCTGTATCCAAGCCAGCGTGGTTGGGTGTGGGGGGGAAGCAACATCTTGCAACCTGCCGGGAGGGGCCCAGCCCCACGATCCAGCTTTTAATCGGTGTATGCATGCCCCCCCTCCGCTGGCCCGGGGATTTAGCCATGCGCCTGCACCCTAATCCCCTGGGGCTCCGCTTGCTTACCGTCGTTATTAGTATCCATCTGTCGGAAGATTTTCTCCGTTCGTTTCTCGGGGGTGGATTCATCCTCGGGCATCTTCATCACCGAGGAAACCATTTTGTAGATGGCCTTAGGGGAGGGAAGCGGGCAGGCAGTAAGGGACCAGGGAGCCGAGTGAGGGTAAAGACCTGCTGCCCGAATGCCCCCAGGAGACCCCGGAGACGACCCAAGCACAGCTCTCAGCGGCACTCCCAATGCATAGAGCCCGTTTAAAGTATTAATGCAGCGCAGCAAGGGAAGCAGTGGCACAGATGTGATTAAAACAAGAGGCATTGGCAGGCGGGAGCTGCCTCCAGAGGGACCCAGCTCCCAGCCACCCTCGCGGGGAGGTAGCTGTAACTAATGTGCAAGGAACTCCTCCAGTCCGAGCTAGACCTGGCACTCGGGCAGTGATGGAGACAGGGCTGGCAAGGCCACCCATGCCTAGGCTGGAGCCTGCATGACCCTCACAGCACCCGTGTTCGTGCAGCCTGGGGTCCCTATCCAAGCTTCATAGTGCTTCATAGTGCCTAGGGTCAGAAGGGGCCTAGAGCAGGCCATCTAGTCTGACCCCCCGCCAATGGCAGGAACGAGTGCCAGGGTCACAGGACCCCAGCCA
>JAGPOW010003022.1:52339-64386 GCA_030014935.1 Caiman crocodilus
CGTCCACGTCCCTCTTGAAGTGCAGCGCCCAGAACTGGACACAGTACTCCATCTGCGGCCTGACCAACGCTGCATAAAGGGGGAGGATCACCGCCTTGGGCCAGCTCGAAACGCATCGTTGAATGCACGCTAGGGTTTTGTTGAATGCAGCCTCAGCCCTTGAAGAGTTGTGCGGCAGCCCAGGGCTTGGCTAGTCAGCAGGGCTGGGCTGCTGGGCAGGCGACAGCCAGGTTGGCCGACGGGCACGCGTGGCACAGCATGCCCGTGTGCAAGGGCTGGTTCCAGCAGGACCCTGCTGTGACTGCCACAGCCCCAGGACAGGCTCATGGCTCCAGTGCAGCAACTGCAGCTCCTGCCCTCAGCTAGGGAGGCTGCAGAGGGTGGCTCGGGGGCAGCGAGGTGCTGCTTATGGAAGCTCACGCAGCTCCGATTCAGTTGTCTACAAGGTGCAAACCTCCCCTGCCTTCGATGGGCTATGGCTACAGCGGGCAGGGAGCCACGGCTGCCACAGGAGGGAGTGTAGGAGCAGGCTGGGGAGAGCAGGCACCGCAAGTACACCCCCCCCATCCCCATCCTCCGTTTGGACACACACACCCCCCCCCCCACCCCCACCCTCCACTTGGACACACACACACACCCCCCTCCACTTGGACTGGGCACTTGCAGTGGCTCCAGCCCAGCCTGGGCTGGGGTGTGGGGAGCAGGAAGGGGAAGTGGGGAATCAGTGAAACCCCAGTCCCCACATCTATGCTCACACTGGGGACCAGGTTGGTTTCCCTCTGGTCACCCAAGGAGCCTGGCACTGGGGCTCAAGTCCTCCCTGACATCTGATCTCACACCCCACGTTCACCCGGCTCCTGCGCTGGGCTGGACGCTGCTGGGTCCTTCCTCTGCAAATCCCCCCCCACCCTGTCTAGCAGCCTCGGCCGTGATCCCTCCGGCATTCCCGAGCTCCCAGCAGTGATGATGCCAGCCCTGCTGGGCCACCGCAAGCCCAACAGTCTCCCCATGGGACCCGGCGTTGGCGCTTTACTTCCCAGGAGCTGGCTCCAGGATCCACACCCATGGCTCCCCCAGGCACAGCTACATTTGCTGTAAACAGGTGTCACCCTGTCATCCTGGGAACCGGAGCCTGCCAGGCACACCGCCCATATGCCAACAACAGCAGGGCGGGTGTCCGTACATCTCCTGGCTGCACCAGAGCCAGGCAGAAGGGGCTGGGAGGGACAATGCCTGCACTCTTGCCCTCCGGTAATCTGGTCGGCTCGCCATCCAGCCCGCTAATCTCCATTAAATTCAGATCCACAATCTGCTCTCTGCAGCCCCACCAGGCAGGGAGCAATGAGCTGTACCCAGAGAAGGGAAGGGGGGGGAGCAGAGACCTGCCTGCAGGGAACCAGGGAGCCTCTCTATTATTATGTGCCTGCCCTTATTCAAAAGCTGCCGGCAAACCTCTCTTGCCGCAGTGCTGGGGGGAGGGAATCTGCTCCTGCTTCTAGCCTGCAGCCCCCTCCCTCAGCAAGGCAAGCAGCTCTTGGTACTCTCTCACCCAGAGCAGCCTCTCCTGCCAAGAGGGGCACACGCAGGCAGCCTGCCTCCACCTCAGGCAAGAGGCCAACCCACAGACCCTCCCTGGCTGCCCTGTCCCTAGCCCCATCACTGCAGGATGGGGTATGAGGATGGGGCTCCATCCCTGTTTCACATTTACTCCGCGCAGGGGCAAGGCACTGAACAGGGGGCAAAGCAGGAGAAAAGCAGGACCTTCAGTGTGGGGGGAGCAAGGGCCTGTGCTAGTGCAGGGGCTCCCAGGCCACAGGTTGTCTGTGATGCCAAGGTTGGGGGGCCACAGAGTGCACTGTCTTCCCAGTCTTTCATGATGAAAGGGTGATGGTTGGGTGCATGCTGGCTGGGGCCTAGAGAGGTGGGGAGCTGCTGGAGGACCTCTACTGACGGCCCGCAGAGCAGCATACACCAGGGACCTGGCTGGTGGGATCCCCCAGCCTCACCCCACTGCAGCCACGAAGGGGGGCATCCCAGCATCCGGACTGGGCCCTTACAGAGGGCAATACCGCCTCACCCAGTGCAGGGAACTCCACAGACACAGACACCTGACACCGAGGAACCCCCATGGTACCTGCACGATCTCCAGCATCTCCTCCCGGCTGATGTAGCCATTGCCGTCCAGGTCATACATGCTGAAGGCCCACATGAGCTTCTGCTCCAGCTTGCCCCGCGAGGTGACACTCAGGGCGATTATGAACTCTCGGAAGTCGATGGTGCCATCCCCATTGGTGTCGAAGGTGCGGAAGACGTGCTCGGCGAATTTGGAGGCGTCGCCGTAGGGGAAGAAGTTAGCGTAGATCTTCTTGAACTCCTCCACGTTGAGGATCCCGGTGGGACAGTCCTTGAGGAAGCCCTTGTACCACTCCTGCAGCTCCAGGTCCGAGAACTCCGTGTTCTCCCGCAGGTCCTGCAGCATCTCCGGGCGCAGCTTGCTGTTCTGCTTCCCCATGGTCACGCCCGAGCCTGGGTCTGGGGCCTAGGAGCGAAAAGAGGTGAGAAAGGGTGACCCGGCACTTGCCTTTCTGCCCACCAGGCGCAAGCATCTCTCAGGGACTGGGTTACGCAGGTGGCCATCACCTGGTCTAATGGTCCCTGTCCGCCATAAAGTCTACAAATTGCCCTTTGTGACTTCATAGAAAGTATCGTAGACTTTCCTAGGTTGGCCCCATCACCTAGGAAATGCTGTCTCCATTAGAGCTGACTGGCATCTCTGTGGGCGTGCTGCACCTGACACCCTAGGGTGCTAATACACAACCAGGGTTCCCAGGTGCTCTGGTTGCACACCACTAGGCAGGCCAAGCTTGCACACCTCAAGGCACCTGAGCCAGTCTGAGGCAGGACTCTTCCTCCCACCTCCCCACCACCCTCACAGCCACCTCCGGCTAGAAGGAAGAATGGCGGCCACGTCCAGCTACACCGTCCCAGGGATGCAGCTCATCGCCTTCCCACATGGTCAGGTTGCCAGTCTGCCCATGACATGCTGACCCCTCACACAGCAGGCCTGGTCCATTCAGCCAGGCACCCTTGCACAGGGACTGAGCCTAAGGAGGGCAGGTATGAAATGGGGGGCAGCAGGGCGGGCAGGGGTCTTTCCTTGCCTATTCGCAGCTCACCCCACTGAGGGCACTGTGCTCTCGCAGGGCCTGGTTCTGGGGCTGCAGGCAGGCTGGCATCACTGCACCCCAATCCCCCCCTCTCTACCCAGTACTCACTCTCATGGCTCCCCTGAGAGCTCCCTCAAGCCACCTCCTTTGTTGTGGGCTCACCTGGGGCCATGCTAACAGGGCAGGGGCTGCCTTCCCTAGTGAAGGTCCTGCCAAGGCCCCAGAAGCGCAGAACAGGTTGCAGGGCAGGCAATCAGGGGCTGCCCAAGCCCTGGTTTCCCCAACAGAGCTGCAGACACACCACAGATGGCCTGGCTTGGTTGTGGCCCCTGGCTCCCTGTGCTCCAAAGCAGCGAGCTCAACCCCTCCTGCTCCAGGCCAGGCCAGGCCAGGCCGGTGGGAGTAGCATGGCTGGCTCAGGACCCTACGCCAGTGCTGACCGCAGCATATGGCAGGGACCTGCTCTAAGCTGGCCGGAGGTTAGAGCCCCACTGAGCCCACGCTAGGACCTGTGCACGCAGACGAGTCAGCACAGTTACACTTCCAGCTGACACTGTGAAGCCAGTTCCCGAGCCATCACCAGCACACAGACAGGCAGTCACCCCGTGCCCCTTCTGTGGCTCATCTGCCTACGGCCTTGATGATCCCTGCCCCGGGCACAGCTCCTGAGCACTCTTCTCCAGCCATGCGCACACGTATGCACCATTCCTTGGGCAGCCAAAGGGAGGCCTGCTAGGGTGGCTGCCATTTACAGCCCACTAATGGGCCAGCAGCTGGAGAGCTTCCCTGCAGCAATCCCTGGGCAGCTCTGCTCCTCATTTGCATAAGTAATTGCCAGCTCATTAGGCACAGAGCTGCATCCCTGCCTAATGAGGCAGAGGGGCATCAGGCGTGGAGAGCTGTGGGGGCTGCAGCAGGCGGGGAGCAGGTAGGCAGCCTGTCTACAGGGATTCCCGAGTCCTCGTTCTAGTGCACTAGGATGTCCCAAAGCCCGGGGAGAGACTGGCCCTGCTCAGGGCAGAGGTGCTGTACTAGGGGATGCCTGCCAGCCCCAGAGCAGGGGCCAGATGGGCCTGAGACCTCCTGGAGGAGGGGGCCCATGAAAGCTCTTCCCCTTGTTCAGCCCAACATTGAGCCTATACATCTCCCCCCTACTCCCTATTACAGCCTGTGCCCAGCCCCACCTGCTCCCCTGCATCTTCTGTGGGGGAACCACCTGCTCCCCCATCACTCCCTCTGTCCTGTCACTGTAAATCTGCCCCCCGGCACGGAGGTGCTCCCCACCTCCCACTCTCCCTGTCCCTGGCTCATCTCATAGCAGAGCCCTGCCCTGTAGAGAGCAGCTGCCAGGCACAGCCCAGAAGAGGAGCCATGTCATTACAGCCCAACCAGGGCTGGGCTAATGGCACTGGCAGGGCTGGCCAGGGCCATGCAGGGCGCAGGTGCTGCTTGTTGCCTGGTGAATGATGCCCAGGCTGGTGAGACTGAAATGCATCTGGGTCCACGGCATCTTGTTACCCTTTCACTCAGCTCCCTGCCTTCGAGGTGCAGGGAGAAGCCATCCTGAGCTGCCCAGGCCCTGGCACAAGTCCCAGCGCCAGCCCTGGAGGTGCTGAGACTGTGGGGGACATGGAGCAGTACAGCCTGGCAGGATGACTGGGGGGGGGCTTCAGGTGGCTGGTAGGAAACAGGCTGCAAAACCAGGAGGGAGACTGGGGCAGGAACCACCGCCGAGCTCAGCCGGGGGGAGGTAGCCTTTAGGATCCAGCAGCAAAGCAGAGATCCTTTGCTTTCAGGGAAGCAGCAGCTTTTCCATACACATCCGCTGCCCCCCTTCAGTGTGCTCCCAGCACCGACGGGCACCCAGCACCCCACGCGCACGGCTAAGCCAGGGGCACGTCTCCTGGCTGCAGGCTTATCCCTCCAGAGACAGCCAGGCTGGTCTCCCAGGGGAAGTTTTCTTCCCAGTGCCGCTTCCCACTACAGCTTGCAGTCACCACAGGGTCTGATGTGGCACCAGTCAGACGCTGCTCTGACTGGCAACTGTACGTGCAGGGGCCGGCTGGGCCGCAGACAGGGTCATAAAATGCAGCAGTCCTGGCATGGAGTGTGCTTCTCTGAGCCTTGCAAATGTCTGGGCAGCTCTGTTCACTGGAGCAAGCACCACAGACAGGCAGAACCTGCGAGAGGAGGAGGAAGGTGGCTGGGCAAGATGTGTCCTAGAACTAGGGAGTTTCTTTCCCCTCCCCTCACTTTTTTCCATTGTACATGACACTCTGGGGTGCTATGTCTGGCTGCAGGAGCGAGACAGGCCCCTCCACAGGACCTGCATGCCAGCAGGGTCAGCTCTGCACTGCCTAGCTCCCTCCAGCCCCATGGCACTACTCCGGGGGACCCATTCAGGCTCTCTAAGATGCCAGGTACCTCCAGCTGGGTTAGTTCAATTAGGATGTAATGAAAGCAGAGGCTGGAGCCATTTGCCACTTAGGCACCACAGCAGGAGACTTGAATCTCCATGTGTTCAGCCTACTGGAGAGCCCTGAGATGCACCTACAAGAGGTAACTGATTTGCCAGGGAGCCTAAGCTGAGATGCAGCAGCAGAGAAGAGGCATGTGATCCTGTCCAGGAGGGTTGTAGGAGGAAGCAGGACCAAAAACTGCAGCTCAGGCCTCAGACATGGGTCTCTTGCCACGTGCCCCTTGGGTTCAAGCCTTTGCAAAGCAAAGGAACTGTGGAATGACCCTGAAGCGAGCCTCAAGGAGAGACTGGGTCCAGCCACCGAGGAGCGGGGAGCTCACTGCAGCAGGAGCTCGGAGCCGGAGCGTGGATACATCTCACCCAGAAGCTGTATCGGGGCCACCTACGAGAAACCAGCACTGCCGCTCATCTGCACACCGTGCTATCACAGCAGCCCCATGCTTCTGCCCTCTCCCGATTGCCTCCTCACCCCCTCCCTCCCATCAGCGAAGGACAATCTCACGTCACTTCACACCACCAGTAACTGCAGAGATGCATCATCCTAGAGCGTGAGGCAGACGGGACCAGTCCTCACACTCGTGGGAGCCAGTGTGGGATGCTCTTGGCTGCCTGTCTGAGAGGGAAGTGCCCCCGGGGCATTCAGGAGGTGGCAGATCTGTAGCCAGGAACACACAGGGAGAAAGGGAATTTCAAAGGCAGTTTCCAGATGTCCCAGTGCTGGCTTGCGGCCTGGGCAGGGACTGGAGCGGAGGCTCAATAGGCCATTTCACAGCTATCTCAGCACAGACTTCGTACCAGAAATAAAACAGAAGCCTTGGAAACACATCCTCCATTGGAACGAGCTACAAGGAGTGGAGGACAGGGAACGGCAAGGTCCGTGGGAGAGAACACCCCATTTTTAATGCACAGCAACTTCCCTTTTCATCCCCCGAGCAGGTGAGACTGCAGGCATGACCCATTGCAGCCCTCCCCAGCCACAGCTTCCCAGCAGCTAAGTACAACAGGTTTTAAGCAGCTGGTGGCTGCCTGTTCCTTGGAGAGCAGCACTAGCCAGCGGGCACGTCAGGCTAGAAAGGCACCCTTGACCCAAGTGTGCTGGGGAGAAAGGAGTGCCAGGAACAGCATCTGATATAGGGATGCAGAAGTGGAGACCCCTGAGCCTGGTGGGCTCTGAGCGACAGGCCACAATCCCTAGGGCAGCCAGGTTCAACCACAACCTTCCAGTTCATGGGGGACCAGCAAGGATGGGCTTTGGTCCTCAATGCACCAGCTCACTATATCCCCCTGTGACCTGCCTGGTGAAAGCAGCCCAACATGCTCACACGCACAAGCCCCTGCTCCCAAGAAGCAACATGTGCTAATTAGCCTTCTGCTTGGGGCTAGGATGTCCTGAGAGGTTAAGTGACCTCCTCAAGGTGACAAAGCCCGTCTGGGGCAGAGGTGGGGACACAGCCAGGCTCCCCCCACCTCCACCCCACGGGTCCCCCGTGCTCAAGATTTCACTGTGGAGTTTTTCTCAGCCCACTTGTCACTTGCTGGAAGAGCCAAACACCAGCAGCAAGAGCTGTCCCAGAGGCCCGGGTTCTCAGCCTTGTGCCCCAGTGCTGTAGTGGGCAAGCCGATCCCTGAGCTCAGCATGGGCTCCAATGGGCCCATTGCTCAGATGTCCATGCTGGAGGCATGCGCTTAGTTGATGGCCCCAATACTCCTGACCAGCTGCCAGTGAGCAGCACGCTGATGGTGCCAAGAAGTGTAAGGATTTGCCCCATATAATTGGGAGCGATTCTTCCAGTGTCCTTTTCCAGCCTGCTTTGCAACATCCTGATCGGGTTTGTCTTTCCAGCTGGCTCCGCACGTAGCCAGAGGCTCTCACCACGCCATGCGCAGCGACACCACGCCTGCTCCCCTGCCCCGTGGCCTGGTTCACCGAGAACGCAGCAAGGTGCGATGTCAGCTTGTGTTCTTTCTGAAGTGCGTTTGCCAACCATTAATCCCATCTCCCTGATGGCGCCTGGAGATGACATTGCCGACTTCTCAAGGTCCCATTCTCCGGCAGGATCACGGCATGCTCGCACGTCGCAATGTCAGCAGTGAGACGAGCTGCCCTCCACTCTGCTTGTTTATAGGATCGGGGGGGGCAGTTTCTCCCTAACGTTTGCTCAGCCTTTGAGTGCTGGAGCTGCTGCAAATGCCCGATTTCTCAGTGCAGAACAAAAGCATCCCCACTACATCCCCACTCCCCTGCCACGGGTGGCTCCCTCGACACCTACAGTGGTGACATGTGCCTCGTTCACGTTGCTGCAACCCTGCCTGGCACTGCTGGAGGAAGCTCCCCGCACACAGCCCCCACCTCCTGGCCTCGGAGAACCACTGGCTGACTTAGGCCAGAGTCGGGGTGGATGGGCATTAACGGCCCATCTGTCTACAGAGGCCTGGCCCAAGCCCTGCCTGGAAAGCAAGAGCTGGTGGCAAAAGCTTCAGAACTGGGTCAGCTGCCTTTTGAGAGGTTTATTTTCAGCTCTGCGCGCCGGAGCCGCGTAGGCCGGGACGGTAGCGCCTGGTGGAGCCAACGCCTTCGCCTGCCTACTCTCCATTAATATTTAACTGGCTCTTGACAGCAATCAACCTGGTGTCCCAACAACACCCCCAGGGGCAGGGCTGGGGAGGGGTGGCATGGGTCAGTGGCTGCTCAAGGGAGGGCAGGCCACAAAACCCCAGAGCTCTGCTATGGAGAGGAAGGGCAGTGGAGGCTGTGCGGAGGGCATGGTGCAGGGGTCCAAAGGGAAAACGCAGTCACAGCAAACAACCACTTCACTGCTCACGAAGGGCAGCCAAGAACCAGGCCCCAGAAAGGCTTGGAGCAAAGCAAGCACCAGGGAAGGACAGAAGGAGACCCGATCCCTGCCCTGTTTGCCTGTGACACCGGCCTGCAAGCTTTCCTAATGTCCGTGAGCCTAGAGGCCCTCTGGATCACACAGCTGGCAGGGGCACGGATGCCAGGACCATGTGGCCCTGTCACACAGGCAGCCTGGTCCCTGCTCAGGGGCTCTGGCTGGAGGAGCCTGGCTGCAGGTAAAGCTGGCAGCTCCCTGCTAGGGGAACGATAAGGACAGACATGCAACATGAGTCTCGGAGGGCTCCGGTGGGCCCTCTCCTAGGAGACCAGGCCCCTCACACAGCGGAGGCTGGGAGCAGCGCCCAGCACCCTGCACAAATTCTGGCCACAAGACAAGGGCGAGGCCAGGTGCCCTCAATGCTGGACCTCCTCTCGGGTCACCCCACTTTTCCCCTTTCCCCTCTCCCCTGCCCTCTGCAGAGTGGGTTTCAGCAATGCACCAGATCCATGCGGCAGGACTTCCCAGGCCTCCCACGGGTGCAGCAGGTTAAGCAAAGAACAGCTGCAAGAGCTAGCAGGGCTGGAAGCTCGGACCAAGCCCTGCCTCCGGCCCAGAGGCTCAGCCTCTGCTTGCAGGAGGAGAACCAGCAGCCAGCCCCAGCAAACCAGCTTCCTGGACCCCCAACTGCGCCTGCACCTAACCCCAGCGTGGCTCAACAGTGCCACCTCCTGGGTGCAGGGCTCTGACCGGGAGGGCTGGAAGTTTCCAAGCCAGGGAAGTCCCACTGAAAGGTAGCAGCATTTAGTGCCTCATCCCCTTCAGCTACTCAGAACAACCCCAATCCATTTGCCCCCTCACCCCCCAAACTGCTTCCTCCACAAGGGTCCCCTACCAGAGAGACTCCTGCCATCCGCCACTCTGCTCTGCGATCAGGTCCCGGGCTGCAATGAGCCCCGCAGCTGGATCTGCAGCCGCAACCCCTCCCCAGCCCCTTCACCCCTATCAGGAACATGCTTGCCGCTGAGCGGTGTCGCAGGATCAAGCTTTCAGTTCCTGCCCCAGGCAAATCCCAGCACAGGTTCCCCTTCCCCTCTCCCCGCAAGGCCCAGCCATAGCAAGATGCCTCTCTGTCCCTCCCGATTCTGTGCACAATACGCTTGCTTGCTGCATCCGTGGGAAGCAGCGATCCAGCATTAACACTAGAAGAGACACCCGGCAGGAAGACCAGCGAGGCTCTGTTGGAAGCTGTTTTCTTCCACCCCCCCACTACAGACATTAATACACATGCACACGAGATACCCCCCCGCCGCGCACACAGCACAGACACGGCTCCCCAGGTTCACATTTGATCCGTTACTCACACAGAGAAGAGCAGAGGTGGCACCGGAGATCCAGGAGCTGGAAAGAAGTTGAGAGGGAGTCAGCCAGTGTCAGCAATCTGCCCAACACAGAGGCATCTGCATTCGCCAGCTCGCACGCGAGAGGCTCAGGCCCGGAGCCGCACTGATGCCAGGCTTCGCTCCCACCCCCCCTTAGGCACAACGCCCGAGCAAGCAGATGAGCCTCACGCTGCATCCCAAGCTGGGGCTGGCAGAGCCAGCCTCCCCGGGGACGTAGGGTTCTGGAGGAAGTGAGAGCTCCCACCCCCGGATCCCAGCGCCCCGGGCTGCTAGTGCGACAGCTCACGGGGACAGGGAACTGTTCTCTCAGCCCTGCTGGGTTACGGGCACGCGGGGCGTCAGTGTGGCCTGCCGCACACCCCCCGACAGCCCCCTTGGATGTGCCCCAGCTGGTGGCTTTCTACAGCAGCCCTCCAACAAGCCAGCCCACGTCTTGGGGTGAGAGCATGCAGCCAGGACACAGGGTGCAATGCAGAGCTTGGTCCAGAGACGCACACGCACCCAGCCCAGTGCCCAATCTGATTGCATTTCTGAGCAGGAGAGGATGCTCCCTGGGAAAGGGTCTCCAGGCCTGGATCCAGCAGTCGTTCCACCTTCATGCCCTTTGCAGGGGCACAGTCCTGCTCCCTCACCTGCCAGAAGGTGCTTCGCCCCCAACCCCACCCAGCCTTGTCCTCTGTACAGGCACCCTCCATCACCAGCTCCCCTCTCTGGAGCCTCCCGTCTCTCTCTCCGATGCCCCCCGCAAGCACCTACTGCCAGGGGCGTCCGAAGGGGGGTCGGGGAGGGAGGGGGCAGCAAGCGGCCAGGCCAAGGCAAGGAGTCCCCCGGGGCCTGGAGAGCCTAGATGTGCTTCTCTGTGTGGCAGGAGGATGAAGCGAGGGTGCCAGATGGATGCCGGCACCCCGGAAAGCGCGCTGCAGAGGAGGGCTGGGCGGCTCTCCAAGGGACGCGCTCCAGCACCCTCCACCCCCTCCTCAGACACGCTGCCTCCTTCCCCGCTCCGGCAGCAGGGGCTGAGGCGGGCTGGCACGCGCCGCACACTTCCCCCCGGCCAAGCGGCGGGGCCCCCAGGCCCACTGCTCCCTGCCAGGGGCCACAGGGGCTCCGCATGCCCCCGGGAGCCTGGCGCAGGGGGGCTGGCACCGCACTGGGGGGCACGGAGCGGCGGTGCCCCGGCTCTCCCAGCCGAGTCCCGGGCACCGCAGCATCCCTGGGCTCAGCGGTGGGGGGCTGCCCAGCCCTGGGCACTGCGGCACGGGGCCCCCGCCCCGTCCTACCTGCCCGGTGAGAGGAGCTGCTGCTGCGCTGGAGCCGGGGGAGCTGCGCGGCCGCGGACGCTGCGCCCCGCCGGGCGGCCGGGGCGGCGGGAGGGGGCTGCTATAGGCTGGGCGGCCGCGCGGCGGCTCCCGGCCCGGGGGAGGCACCGGCCCGGCCCCCGCCCCGGCCCTGCCTCCGCCTCCCGCAGCCCGCAGCCCGGCCGGGGGGGCTCCCGAGCCCGCTGCCCGCCCCCCGCCGCCGGCGCACGGGCAGGCTGCGGGGCTGCGTGTCCCTGCCCCCGCCCGGCTGGAAGCGCAGCCCCGAGCCCACGGCCGCTGCTCCCTGCCCGCCCCGCTGGAGACGGCAGCCCCCGTGCCCACGGCCAGGTGCCCCGTGCTCTCTGCCCACCCACCGGAGACGGCAGCCCCCATGCCCACGGCCAGGTGCCCAGTCCTCCCTGCCCACCCACCGGAGATGGCAGCCCCCGTGCCCACGGCCAGGTGCCCCGTGCTCTCTGCCCACCCACCGGAGATGGCAGCCCCCGTGCCCACGGCCAGGTGCCTGGTGCTCTCTGCCCACCCACCGGAGATGGCAGCCCCCATGCCCACAGCCAGGTGCCCGGTGCTCTCTGCCCACCCACCGGAGATGGCAGCCCCCATGCCCACAGCCAGGTGCCCGGTGCTCTCTGCCCACCCACCGGAGACAGCAGCCCCCATGCCCACAGCCAGGTACCCTGTGCTCTCTGCACACCCACCGGAGACGGCAGCCCCCGTGCCCACGGCCAGGTGCCCAGTCCTCCCTGCCCACCCACCGGAGATGGCAGCCCCCGTGCCCACGGCCAGGTGCCCGGTGCTCTCTGCCCACCCACTGGAGACGGCAGCCCCCGTGCCCACGGCCAGGTGCC
>JAGPOW010003022.1:64486-80652 GCA_030014935.1 Caiman crocodilus
ACCCACCGGAGATGGCAGCCCCCGTGCCCACGGCCAGGTGCCCGGTGCTCTCTGCCCACCCACTGGAGACGGCAGCCCCCGTGCCCACGGCCAGGTGCCCGGTGCACTCTGCCCACTCACTGGAGATGGCAGCCCCCGTGCCCACGGCCAGGTGCCCGGTGCTCTCTGCCCACCCAGTCCCTGCCCTGCAGGAGACCACAACCCCTGTGCCCGTAGCCAGCTGCTCAGTGCTCAATGCCCACCCCGCTGCAGCTGGTGTTGGCAAGACCTGCTTATGCTGGAGAGCCAGCTGGAGGGTTTGGTGGCTCGGAGGGGACTAGTGTAGCTGGGTGGTGAGAGAGAGCAGGAGGCAGCTTGGGGTGAGCCCCTGGGCTGGTTTTCATGCTGGATGAAAATATGGCTGGGGAAACGGGGATCTCTGCCTTCGCCACGTACAGCGAAAGGAGCCATGGCCATGGGCACCTCAATGCAATAGGGCCCGGCTGCCTGTAGCCTCAGGCGCACTTGCCTGGCACGTTGAAAGGGGACGCAGCGTTGGTGTGCAAGGGAAGGCTGAGCTCCTGCCGAGGCCAGCGGTGGATTCTGGGATGCTGGAGCTTCCCAGGAGGCACCGCGCCATTGCCTTGAGGGGAAAATGTCCCACTCACAAGGTGTTCACCCAGGATCTGCACAGCACCCACCAGGCTGGACCGTGGCCCCGAGAAGGAGAGCACATGCCTGCATGTGCACGCATAGACTCACGTGCCACTGCTTCCTACAGAACGGTCCCCAGTGTCAGCTGCTGCACACCAGGCTTACTTGTCATGGCACAGGCTAACACAGATGAGGACATCTTCCCTTCTTGCCACCAAGGGGGTCCCCTCCCTCCGACATGCAGAGAGACCCCCCTCAGGGCTGACCCTCAGGGTTTAGCTGGGTGCCAAGTAGCCCCTGGGTGGCAACACAATGGCACTGCTGCGAAGAAAGGTGGAACCAGGTCATATTGGCACCGCTCCCAGCACAGAGAGAGACAAGCGCACACGCACACAGGGACCGAGAGGCAGACGGGCAGGGGCCAACTGCTTCTCCCAGGACCCAGCTCTGTGAAGCGCCAGACCCAGCTGTGAAAGGGAAGGAATTCAGCTGCAATTACACTGGAGATAATTGAATTAGCCTTTCATGGCCGGCAGATCACTGCGCTCCGGACCCAGCAGAGGCCAGGCTGGCCTGGGATCCGACCCCTGAAAGCCTCCAATTGAGACTTCTCAGTTTTGCAGCTAATTCCAGATTATCCCTTGGGGGATTTGGCTTCCAGCTCGCAATCAGGTGTGTTCCTGTTGATATTAAATCTCTGCGGCCGCACAGGCTCCTATTCCTAGTGCCCGAGCCGGAAGCTTCTTTCTTTCTTTCTCTCAGTCGCATCCTCAGTGCTCCCAGCTACTGAAATGGCTCCCAGCTCTGAGAAGCGCAGAGCTAGGTTTGTATCAAAGCACCAACCGCGCTCAGAGACGGGGCTATACCTGCCCATCTCCAAACAGGCTCAGCCCCCTCTCTTCCAAACAGCATCCTCCTCCCCTCCACCTCAAAGGGCTCCTTGAGACAAGTGGCACCTTGGTATAAGCAGCACAGAAGGTCAACAGCTCCCTTAAAGATGGCAAGAGGCTGAGCATCACGAGGACAGCATGGATCCATGCCACAGGGAGGGGTTGTGTTTGCATGGCCGTTTGCACTCTTCTTGCACCACAGGTGTGCCCATACACACCTGTGCAAGGGCACGGGCATCTATGCATTCAGGTTTGGTCGGCTGTGGTACGCCCCTGCACCCAGTCGTGTGTGCGCACGCCTGTGGGAAATCATTGGCTAAGCAATGGCCTGCAACAGCTCTCCTAGCCTACTTCAGCCTCAGTCAATGTTGTCAAACACTGAGTTTGCATCTCCAAGTGCCTTGCACAGGGGCGTGCTCCACTGCTGTCAGCGGCTGGGACTTAAAGGAAGCAAAATGGCTCCAGCTAGGCCAGCCAGCGGCGTTCTCATCCCCGGTCTCCTGGCTCCACTCTGCAGTCCAGTCCCAGCCAGCACTGGGTTTGCAGCTGCAGGGAGCTGAGGCTGCGATGCTCCTTCTCACATCAGCCCTGGGCAGCAGGAACTGGGGCAAGCGGTTCTGGGAGGCATCCAAGAACTGCAGAAAGGGGCTTTTCAGGCACGGAGAAGGAGGGAAAAGCCACCCTTGCTCTTTCCTTTCATGTCGCCACCTGCCAGCTCTCTCCTCCCCTCTCCTCCCTTTCTGAGGACGAGTGATGAATGCTCTGCTCACAAGTGCACCCACGCTGCCATCTGTGATTCTGGGGCCCTGAACCAACCCGACCACAACGCCACCAAGTGCCAGCACACAATGGCAATGGGCTGCAACAAACACCACACCAACTTGCTGCTCCCCGGGCAGGCGAGCAGGCCCCACCCAGCAGCTCCAACACGGTCTGTCCTGCAGCTGGGACCCCATCCCACATCAATCCTACCTTTGCTCACCCCCTGCCCTGGCCTCCTGCTTGCTCGCACAGGCATGGAGTTGGTGGTACATTGGTTGGGGGCTGAGCAAGGCAGTGTGCAGCAGTGAAAGGCTGGGTCTAATTGGAGGCAGCCTGGTCAGTGAAGGTGGAGCAGGGAACTGGACCCAGAGCCCGCCCACCGGCTCACAGTGGGTGATCTAGGGTGCATCCTCAGCTCCCTGCACCCTAGTTTCCCCCAACCTAGAGTGGAGAGGATGAGGCCGACTTGCCTCCATGGAGCTTTTGGAGGCCCTCAGGGGAGAGGTGTATTTCAGGGCACAGTATCGTAACATTTACATGGTACAACTGGCACCCACAGGTATGTTACTGGCTATAAGTCACACCCCCCACCCTAGCTCTGGCAGCTAGTTCTCTATGCACCCTACCGCCCATTTGTAACCAGTGGGTGACTCCTGGGTGGACATACCAGTCATATCCTGGAGGAGTCGGGAGGATTAAACTAGTCCCTCGTCCAATGGGCTGCAATACTGAGCCTCAGCACTTCAGCAGGACATGAATCCTTGCTCTGCACCTCCTCCCCCCTCACCTCTCTTCTCACCCCTGCTTCTTGCTCTGCAAATGCTTCTGCCCCTCCCTCTTGTCTCCACATCATGCCTTCTTCCAGGTCCCACTCCTGGCACTGTACATGTTGCTCTGCCTCTCGGGAGCACTGAGCCCCTGAGTTCCCATACAATCCAAAGGGAGCTGTGGGAGCTCAGCACTTCTGCAAAGCCAGGGCAACAGTCAATACCCAGCCCCCTTGGATGCCATGCAGATACACTCTCCCACCCACACCCTTCCACCCCACCTGACCTGTAAGGCCATCCTGGAAGCCCAAGTGAGACTGGAACTCTTCCTGGCAGAGATTTGGTTCTGTCTGGCATTTTGAAAAGCTCTGTCTACTTGTTGATCAATAGGAATGGGCAGCGTGGAGAAAACAGGTTGTGTCTGGGTTGAAGTCACTTGGACGGAGGGTGGTAAGAGTGGTTCTGGAGGGGAAGTGCCAGGAGTCTGTGGTGGACCCCCAGAGCCAGCTTTGGGGAGACAGAGAGAGATCTCAATAATGTTATCAGAGTGGTGAATATTACTGGGGATAATACTGCTGTCATCATGGAAGACTTGAACTAGACTGATGAACAAATGCTGCTAATAATAGTAGAACTCATTTATTCCAGGATGTGAAAGCTAATGCATTTCTTTATCTGACATCCTTATCCCACCAATAAGAGGAGATGCTCTACTGCTAAGCACTGAGGACATTAGAGAAGAGCTGGTCATACAGTGTAACCTTGGACTGAGTGAGCACAAGGGGTTCGATTTAAATCAGATGGAAGGATCAACAAACGTAGGTTTGGCACTAAAGTTTGTTGGTGATTTTTTTTGGGTTTTTTGGGTTTTTTTACTACAAAAGGGCAAATTTTGAGAAATGAAGAGAACTAACTCATGGAAACCTTTGGACTGAAGAGCTCAGGGACCTGAATATGGAGAAAGCTGGTGATTTCTTTATGTCGAAGGCTCAACATCTACCTGGAATTGTATCCCAAGCAATGGAGAAAATGTCTAAGGAAGGGCTCCAGACCCGGCCGGAGGAATAGCCACCTCACAAAGGGTATTAGGAGCAAACTGAGAGAGTGCAAGGAAAGAGAGGGGGCAGGACTGATTGGCAAAGAAAGCTATTCCAGAAAGGGCAGGAATGAAGTGAGAATTGCCAAAAGTCAAGCTGAGCTAGGCTTTGCAAAGGAAATTAAAACTAATGCAGCAAAAGACTCTTCAGCCGTATAAATAAAAGGAGAACAAGGAGAGAAGTGGGGTTGCTATGCAGTGAAGATCACTTACAGATTAAAGGTAATCTAGCTACAAAATGAGTGTTTTGCCTCAGTTTTCAATAAGGATGACAATATTGGAGAGGATGTCAATATGGGAAAAGATAGGCGATGAAGAACAGGGTCTGAAAATCGAAATTAGCACAAAAGAGGCGAAGGCAAAACTTACAAGGGGGTAAAGTCCAGAAGAAACTCATCCCGGGCCCAGGACTCTGAAAGATATGGGTTGTAGGTCTGGTAGCAAGGATTTTTAATAAATATAATTGAGTTGGGTGGAGAACAGCAGAGGTAGTAGCACCAATATTTAAGAAGGGGGAAACAGTGGCCTGAGTAATTGTGGGTCCAGTAATGGAGTGTGACGTCAACAGCAGGAAAGACTTCAGAACAAAAAGTGAAGGGAAGACTAGTTAAAGACCTGGAGGTCAATGGAAAATAGGCTAAAATGCAGTGCGAGTTGGCTGGAGGTAGATCGTGTTCAACTAACCTGATATCACTCTGGTGATAAGATAACTGATGTTGTGGCCAAGGAGAATGCAGCAGACCTAATCAATCTGGACTTCAGTAAAGGAATCCTTCACACAGGAAATTATCAGTTAAACCAGAAAAGACAGGGATTAGTACAAGAACTAAAGAGCCGGGGAGGAACCGGCTAAAGGAGAGATGACAGCACGCTGAGTTGAAAGATGAAATGTCAGGCTGCATGGGGGATATTGCTGGAATTTATCATGGATTGATCTTAGGACAGTTTTATCTATTATTTTCAGTAATTACGTTGGCACAAAAAGAAAGCATGTGACAACATGGGTGACCTGATCAGTGCAGCAGAGAATAAGGATATTGTATGGGGTAAGCTGGGCCATTCTGAGAGTAGAAGTCACAGAAATGGGATGAAGTGTGACAGTCCAGTCATGCATGGCAGGGCCAACAAGAATCCCCGCTAGAAGCTGCCCTGCTGGCAATGGCTAAGAGAAGAAAGACCCAGTGTACTTGCTGATCACACGGCGACTCAGCCACCAGTAAGGTGTGGTTGTGACAAACGCAAATGCCACCCTCAGCTATATCAGGCGGGCTACTTCCAGTGGGGATAAGGAACTATCACTGCCCTGTTACCTGGCACACCATGTACAATCCTGGTCACCCCCATTCAAGAATGAGGAATTCAAAGAGGAACGGTGCAGAAAAGGGCTGCCGAGAGGGTCAGGGGAATGGCGACCTGAGCTTACAAGTGAATCGACTGACAGAGAGGACACGTTTACCCTGGGAAAGCAGAGGCTGAGCAGAGATAGGACAGCTGGCTATAAATATGCTTGGAGAGAGGGGTTATGAGCCCGATGGGCAATGCTGGCACAGGAACAGAGGAGTGTAAACAGGCCAAGGACAGAAATCAGGAGCAGGTTTTGGGCTGTCAGGGCAGGGAGGGCCTGGATCAGCCTCCCAGCTGGAGCAGTGTGGGGCAAAGAACACCCTGAGCTTGGAGATGGAGCCAGATCCTTTACATCCACGGCCTGGTGCCTGCAACAACCCAGAGCACTGGCCAGTCCCATGGTCCCAAATATGCTCATTTACATTATAAACACATGGTGCATAACATGCCCAGCAGACCTGATAAAGCAACAAGCAACAGTGTAAGTCAGGATAATAAGGAACCAGACGGACAGCGACCACAGTCTGAAGGGGACCGGGAACCTGCCCAACCAGCACTTGGGTCCAGGTAAGCAGATGCACGAACCTGGGCAGAATCTCGAGGAAGGAAGTGGGTGACTCTGCACTCACAGATCTGGATACAGGATTGCAGCTAAAGCAAGGTTTGTTCAAAGAAGCCTTTAGGAAACCTGAGATTGGCAGAAGCATTTGCTTCCAATGGGCACCGTCTCACAAGACCAGCTCTAGTGAAGGTGTGGGCCTAACTGGAGGCAGCATGGGCTGATAGGGTGGGGAGAAAGGGGTGGCAGATGGACTACACCTGTTGAAATGAGTTGGGCTTGGATCTTCCCGACTACGCGGGTGGCCAGGCGTTGGAATAGGCTCCTCACAGAAACTGCAGGATCTCCATGCTTGGAAGCTTTCAAAAGCAGGTTGGACAGACACTTGGCTGGGATGATCCTGCCTGAGCAGGGGGCTAGACTAGATGTGACCTCATGAAGTCCTGCTTTCCCAGGCCTACTTTCTTATGACCCTGTGCTGCAGTTTCCCCACAGCCCAGGGCTCAGACATTGCAGCTTTGTCCTGGCCTGGCTCTACTACCACGTTTTGTGGGCAGATGTCCCACACTTCTGGCAACACGTCACAGAGACGGGCAAGTTCAAAGCTCCTCTGCAGTGGCAGAACCCTCCTCTCCGCTGGCAAAGCTTCTCCACCACTTTGAGGAGCAAAAATGGCAAAGACACGCTCCTGGGCTTTCAGTCACAGTCCATTCAGCTGGTCTCTTCCCTGAAGCTCAGCTGAAGGAGGCAGCCTGCTGTAGATATAACCCAGGCCTTGGAAACCCTGGCACTGAGCAGCAGGAAGAAAGAAATGTGGTGCTAATTAACCTATGTCCACTGGCCAAACTGAGAGAAATGCAAAACAGAAACAGCAGCAATAGAAGGAGGGAGCTGGTTGCAATGCTTTCTATTGTGACAGTCCATAGGCGAGAGCCATTTTGTGTCTCGAGGGAGACATGGTCAAACACAGTGTCCTCTCATCTCTGCAGATGGGGAATGGTCAAGCTCTCCAGATGGCCAATGCTCTGGACAGCCCGAAGAGCGGAGATCAGCGCGCCGCATAATCACTGATCATTATATATTTTGGAGGAAAGCAGCTCTTGCCATCCACCACGCATCGGAGCCCAGGAAAGGCGCCTGGATAGGCAGCTGCTTCTTATAACGAGGTGATATCCACAGCAGGTTTCCCTACATTTCTGCACCAAACTCAATCAAATTTACCAAGCCCAGGATTGTTTAGAAATAATGACGGGAGCAGATGGTGCAGGCAGATGGGAGGAAGAGGCTTTCTCGCTCAAAATTACACAAACAAACATTTATCAAGTGATTAAAACCGCAGCCCCATTTTCAGTTCTTGGGGGGACAATGGCGAGGCAGGGGGCAGGCGTCCGTCGCCTCCAGCACTCCTTCACAGGCTCTCTGGGAGCCGAGGAAAGCGCCGCCGGGCTGGGCTTGTTTGCCATTGGGAGCTCCCAGGGGCTCGGCGCCCACCAGTCGGATGTCGAGGAGAGCCAGCGCAGGTCCTCAGAGGTATCTAGATGCCCATCACCTAGTTAAGGGTCTACCTCCAGCTGGTCTCAGTGGCAGTCAAGTCCCGAAATACCTAGGAGGACCTGGCCCATTGTGTTTCAGGTTTGCTACCCAAAAGCTGACAGGGCTGAAATCACTGGACCCATCAAATACCGACCACAGTGACTTCCCCAAGACACAAAGCACATTAGTGCCAGGGCTTGAACCCACGACCCAGGAGTCCCGACTCTTAGGACCGTGCATTGAGTAGCATATGCCCAGTATATGCCCTTCTTAGTTATATGACAACGCCCCCCAAACTTCTCCCTTCCCATCATTAAAGAGCACGACCGTGTTTGTGCGGAGGAGTGAAGTGACATAACGGACAGAGAGAAATGTCCGTGTTGAAGGCAAACAAGCTCTCTCGCTGTCCCATCTGTCCAGAGTCACCACACAAGGTGGTGCCTCCTGCCCCCATTTTTTTTTTTCCCTGAGGTGCCTCCCGGTCAGGCAACCAAACCCAGCCAGCCGCAAGCTGCCGTCACCACTGAAAACGCTGCCAACAAGCCACAGATGTACAGGCCTCAGGGGAGCAGGTGGAAATAAGCCTTTCCTCCATAAGGGACTGGTCCCAAAATGCCACGGGGTACCCATCTCAGCTTGGGGTGCGCTTTTCTGGTAGAGGTGTGAGCACAACTCCATCAACAGCCTTCCCAGTGTCCAAGCAAGAGAACAAAGGGCCATGCCCCTCTTTGGGTACCAGCTGTAGGGCATTCCTCCGAGGCCCCGACTCCATAGGGGTAACGACTGGCACTGCCCAACCACAGTCACTGCTGGTTGTCGTTATAAGGCGGTTTTTCACTGAAGCTGTTTTTACGTTCCCCCAGCCATATGACTATCAAGTCCTGCATCCCAGGCTTTTCGAGTGACCCCAGAATAGAAGGAGCCTTTTTAGCCCTTGCTTCAAAGTTCTGACTCTTTCCCGCCGCACACGCTTTTTCCCAAGTGTTGGAGTGAAATCATTACTGTTTATATTGCCGCCATGCTTAGCAGTCCCAGATGCGGACAAAGGACTCATTGTACTAGGCACAGCACACGGCTGTATCAAAGAGCTGGGGTGTCAGCTCTGCAAGGCTGGGACCAAGCACAAAGCCAAACACACCCAAAGGGATTTAGATGCCTGGCTCTCAGGCATCCAACTCCAATGGAAAGGTTTCAGCCTGAAATGTTTAAACTGTCTGCTTTGGACTCCAGTCTCTCCTGTTTGCACCGACTCAGAGGAGGAAGCTGGCGAAAATAGGGGTGCAGACCTGAAAGGAAGAAAGAAAAACAAACTGCCAGGCCTTCCCTGGAGACCATCAAGGAGCACGAACAACGGCACCCAGCCCTGGGTTTCCTGCTCTCTGCCAGCTGAGCTCTGCGTCATGCCAAGGAGGCTTCCCAAAGAGACGGGTTTCTAAGGGGTTAAAGATCAACTGAGATTGAAAGTGGGGAGTCACTTGATGTGGGTGAACAGGGCAAGGACAGCAGGGGATTTAAAAATAGATTGGGAGAGATTAATAGTCTCTTCTATGACTAACTGCAGCCCAAAAAGCTGGGGCTGGGGACGAAAGGGTTGGGCAGCCCCTTGCTAGGCGCTTGAAAACAGCTCCAGGGATCTGGTAGCCGTGGGCAGGCAGCAGCGGGAGGAGGGCTGAGTGGGTAGGAGCACAGCTCTCCGAGAAGGTGATTTTTTTTCCTCTCTCGGTAATAATCTTCATATCTATTTTAATCCACGGCTGCCTGAGTGACAGCGGCACGATTGACGCAGAACGATTTGAAAGCAACCCATTTCCGATTCAAAACCCTTCCCTAAAACCACGCTAATCCCCCGTGCTGGAATAGATTTCAGGAGGGAGATGCAGATTTCTGCCAGGAGGATAATATGGGAGGCAGGACGCGGAGACCCAGAGACAAGACTGTATTGTTCCAGAAAACCGCTAAGTGATTTCGGCGGCACCCTGGGTGCTGAGAGCGTGGTGCTCGTGGGCAGCCCCTGCCCACCACCCTGCCATCCTTCACAGCAGAGCAATCGGGCCTCCACCCTGCTGTGGCTCTGTGGCCCAAGAGCCATCAGTGTGAGCTTCCTCCAAGCAGTGACCTGGAGGTGCCAGTGGGGACCCCCATGTGCTTGGCACCTTCCTAGCATGGCTTAGGGTCTCTACAGTTAAAGGGTTCGAGCTTTCTGCCAAGGCGGCTGACCCGGGGGGGTGGGGGGTGTCTCTCAGGGGACGTCTGCATGGCACACGACAGAACTGCATTCAGGTCCGACCCGGCAGGGCACCTGCAGTCATGCCACGCGGCACCCAGGCTACTTGGCTCTGCTGAGAAGCAGGGTTTTAGCCTGGGCACAGGGCTATGCTAACACGGCCATCCTGCCTCAGGTTTGGGAGTGCCTGGCACTGCCGCATGCTGCACACCCTCCAGCTGGACAGCCAGCCCGTTTGTGGCAAGGTTAGGTGGGGTGGGGGGGGGGGATGTGTGCCTGGCACTGCTTTCTGCTATGTGGATGAGAGCTGGTCTGTTCCCAGCCAACTCAGGGTAGGGGGGTGATCTGCATGGCATCATATGCTGCAGGCATGCCCTCAGGCTCCTTCCTTTTTCATCGGGTTCTGCCCAAGACAGCCCACTTGAATGCCGAGCAAGGGAGCACGGCTTCTAGCAGGTCTCTGGGCTGGAGGGAAATGTAGGGAGGACACCGAGATGTCTGCAGTGCCTGCCCTCTGCTCAGCCCAGCCTTGCCATCACATCCCTTCTGCGCTGCAGTTTTCCACCGGTCTCTCTGTCCTGGGGGATCTTTCTGATTGCTTAGTCCTGGTGACAGCAGGAGGGAGATGAGGCACCTGGCAGGGCCGCAGGGGATGCTGAGGCTTCTCTCTCTCTCCTTCATCAGGGAAATCTGCAGGTATTTCCTCAGTTGCCATGGCAGCCGTGAAGCCTTTGAGACACAGAGCAGCCTTGCTCTCGCTTCTCACTGGCAACGAGCATTTCTGACCGAGCCAGTCGTTTGTCAATGAAAAGGCATCTCCCGCAGGCTGCTCAGCCGTGAATGTCTGGGGAGCTGGGAGGCTGCAGGACGGATGCATGCCCTGTAGCCGAGTCGTGCACTTGTACACACTTACGTGGATGCACATGTGCTGCCCTGGGAAATCACCGCATTGTCCAGACCTGTCCTAGCATTCCCTGTGCAGGGGTGTGTGCAGGCGGGTGGGTCTGTGCACATGCCTGTATGCCAATCCATGCACGTATGCATGCCATCAAGGCACGAAGCATGGAGCAGGAAGCCAGGAATTTCTGCCTAGAAGCCGAAACCCGGGGCCACCAGCTGCAAGACAGCGACTCTCCATGTTGCCTTGGTCTGGCTGGTCTTTTACTTTTACCTTGTTTGCCCCCCTTGCTAGCAGGGGGCAGCAGGGACTGGCTGGGACTGTACAGCTCCAGAAGACCCAGGGCTCAGGGGGGCTCTTAACGCATGGCCAGGTCCTGACTACAGCCCATGCATCATGCTGGGAAACAGCCATGCTGTTGCTGGCCTTGCACTTAAAAATGCACCCCCCGTCCCTCCCGCATAAAGGAGTTGGTTTTCAGAGGTGGTGTCCACCAGTCCCAGAGAGGCAAGTGCTTAACCCAAATCAAGCCACTGCTGGATGGTGTTATATCCGAGAGGTGCCGAGTGAGCAGGAACACACGTGTTTCGTAAATGCAACATGCACTAGCAAACTGCAAGTGAGGAGTGGGCTTTAGCAAACAGGAGCATGCGAGTGCACATGTGTGTGTGGTGGTGGAGGGTAGTATTGCTAGAGAGTGGACGAGCATGTAGCAGGCACCAGTGAAGAGATGCGTGAACAGGCACTAGCCACACAAAGTGCACACGTGTCCACTAATCTCCCTGCACACCTAGAAACAGGGGTGTAGGAGTGTGGGTGGCAGGGACAGCGAATACCTCTGTGACAAACCCGGAAGAGAGAATCCTTATGCTGGCTCAGTAAGAAATTCATGAACCCCCGCCATGCCAGCTTCCCGGAGGAGACTTCAGCCATCCCCTGGTCTTTGAGACCGAGGACAGGAAAACTGCGCGGGATCCCTGCTGCGCTGCACCCAACTGATGGAAACCCTCCCGCCCCCGAGCCCAGCCAACCCCTGGGCCTTGCTCCTAGATCCCCTGCCCTTCCTTTGTGCTTCGCTGCACATGGCTCTGCTAAGCCCAGAGACTTTGGCAAGGTAAACCAGGACTGTATGGAGCAGGGGAGCACTGGGGATGGGGCTAGAAGAAAAGCCAGGGATTAAATGCAAATGCCCAGATAATGAGGATCTCTGGTAAAAAGCCCATTTGTATAATTTAAATCTGTAATGAGGCTTCCTGGAATACAAAGCCCTTTGTGATGTCCCTGTTCTCATCTGTAATGGAAGTCGTGCACTCGCTAAATCTAGACTTAGCATCGGAGGGACTGGAGGCCATTTCCTAAATGGACATTTCTGCGCTCTCCCCCTCCCCCACAATCATACACTTTGGAGCATTACAGTGCTTAAGGCTCACCTTGCTGGCAAGGTAGAGGTCAGATGGAGCAGAGCTGCTAGGGCTGGAGCAGGGGCACCATGCTCTGGGGAAAATCCACCTACTGCTACCCCTCACCCCAGCCTGGAAAGACAACAGCAAGCTGGGCCGGAGGCAGTTAATGCATCTAGTGAGGAAAAGCAGGAGCCATTTTCTGAAAGGAAGAGAGCTGCGTGTGCCTGGCGTGCATCTATGTACATGCACATGTGGTGTCTATGGGTGCGTACTTACACTCTGTGTGTGCACTCACACATGCAGCACCTACCATATACCTGCACAGTCACACCTCACTTCCAGTGCTCAAAGGGACCTTGCAATGACTTTGAGTCCACCTCAGTTTCCGGTCTCATGCGTGAAACCCTGAACCCAGGAGGTCAGCAAAGCGTTTGCCAGTGGGGCCAGGACTGGACCCATGACATGGAACAGACACTTCTATGGATGGACACCTCTGCAAAGCCCTCAGGGGCAGGTGTGCGTGCGAGCGTGTGGCAAATGTGCCCGTGTGGAACACGTATCCTGTATGTCAAGGGTGACCTCACAGCAAAGGGTTTATACAGCAAAGGATTTGAAACAATTAACCCCCACCGCCTCCAGATACAACAGCCTAGATAGTCTGACTGGAGCCTGCTGATACACTGACCTAAAGACAGTCTTCCCACAGTCTCCAGTACAGCTGGGCCCTGGGTGCTAACTGGGTTATTTGCTGTCCCCCCAGAGCCTGTCCTGGCCATGCATCTGCAGCGCCTTGCACTGTCCGAGCCTTTCCTGTGCCCCAAACCAAGCATTAAACAGAATCCCAAAAAGGGCCCTGGAAGCAGGTCTCAGCAGGTGCAATCCATTTGCCCAGAGGATTTGGGCACCAGGAGAGGCAAACATGGTTGGGAGGAGGGGATAAAGCCATTTTATGTCTGGCAGCCCAGGCTGGGCTCCCTGACATGAGCTGTGACAGGAGCAGAGGCTGCATCTTCTCAGATCTGCTTTTGTTGGGCAGACATGGCTGCTCCATTTGGCGTGCTTGGGGGCTGCGCCAGCCCAGGCCAGAGGAAAATCCTCCCGAGCCCCTCCGACAGGTTGCTAGGATGTTTCCTCCCGCCCACAAAACGAGGGCTGAGCCCCTGAATAAGGATTCCAGCATTAGAAAAACATCGTGAGATCATCACACGAGGCAAAGGCGCTCGGGAAGGAAGGCGTGGGATGCCAGCTTGGAATCGCGCTCACTGCCTACATCTGTTCCGAAACGCTGAAGCTTGCCCAGCTCTGACGGGATGCGGAGAGGCCGCGCTTGCATGCAGTGAATGACCTCTGAAATCTTGTTCCAGGAAGAGTGATGCTGGATCTGATGCTGCAGCAGCCTCACGTTGGCAGAGGGAGATGGAGGGCCAGGTTGGAGGGCCCAGATCCCTTACAGATGTGATTGGCAAAGCTCAGTCATGGACCTTGCTGCATAGACTCAACACCACACCCCAAGACCCACTGGGACCCTGGTGGTGCTGTTGGCCCCGTTTTAAAGGGGCAAAACAGATCCCTGGGGAACGTGCCCAAAGCAGAAGTAATGCAGAGCCAATAGACACAGTCCTATATGTGAGTATACCGGCCAGCCCTCAGCATGGGGCTGGCTTGGAAGTGATCCTGAGTACAGCACAGAAACTGGCCCTTAGGTGCTGGATGTGCAGAGCTCTTTAGGGCTGCCATCTCTTTTCCTCTGCAAAACCAACCAAAACACTGTAAAGAGGGGCACTGGGGAAAGAGGAGGGGACAAGGCCTCTGGGTCTTAGCCTGGGACAGAGGGGAAAAGCTCAGAAGCTGTTGGGAAAAAGGAGAAGCAGCAGCTGGGTATCACTGCCTGATCCTGCTGAGACCCCAGGCTCTGCCTGCTTCCCGGGCCTGATCCTGCTTGCATTTGTTGCACAGAGCTCAGCTGAGTCCAAATGCTGGGAAACCCACCCTGGCTGCAGCCCCAGAGAGCAGGCGGCAGCCCCCTGATTTTGCAGGCTGGGCTCTCGGCCCAGATGAGCTAGCCTGGAATGCCAGGCGGCTCCCAGTCCCAGCACGAACCCGCCACCTGCTTCAATGCAAACCCGGTGAGGCCGGATGGAGCATTACAGCAGCAGGAGAGATGTAGGTTCTGCCTGATAAGGCTCTGCAGAGACATGAGCCCAGACAGCCCCAGCTCTGGGGAGGAAATGGCACCTGGGTCTGAGGAGGGCATGTGAGTCACTCCACTCGGCTGCTTTTGCAGGGTCCCGAAGGGGTCAGACCTGCAGGAACAATAGCAGCTGCTGCCTGGGGTGCTTCATCCAAGACACGGAGATCAGGCCAAGGTGCGACAGCCTCCCAGGAGAGACAAGCATCCCGGGAGGCCAGAGGTACGCGAGGGGAGCCCTGGGGAGGGAGCAGGCTGAAGCCAGCCCATAGCCCTGATGGGATCGTGCAGGCTCTCCTGTTCCGAACAGGAGAGGGGAAGGGATCCTGTGGATGCCCCATGAGCTCTGCCTCCCAAACCTGCCACCAGCTCCCAGAAGCTGGCTCTCAGCTCTCTTCTGCTCCCCCCAGCCATGCGCTGCAGTAATGTAAAGACAATCTCAAGTCTTTCTCCCAGCCCCACAGATGAGCACAAAGGCTCTCTGCAGTCACTCCCTCCACTGCCACGAGCTCAGGGCTCCTCCTCGTGGCAGCTCAGGAACACTTCTGAGGTTTGGTCCTCGTCTTTCCAAGTCTGTTTCTCCTCTTCCTCATGCCCATCAATCCCCCCACACCCACGATGGGCTATGAGGGTGACCCCCTGCCCAGGACTCCACTGGCAGGCAAGAGCAAGCATGTTGGAAGCAGCTGGGCTCAGGATAAAGGATCTTGGACCCTGCACACCTGAGTTTCCAAAGAGACTGGGTTTTGCAGCTCCCAGTGCCCTCAGGGGATTTGCTTTTATCCCACTGCAGCTCCAGCTTTCGAATAGCTGTGCATCTGCCTCTGCTGCAGGGCAGGCTGTGGGGCAGGTGGGAGGCCAGGGGTCTGCTCAGCCATGCTCTTCCTTGGAAGCCCCTTACCCCTCATTCTGCCCTTGGCTTCAAGGCCTGAAACAGTGAACGGTGCCACGTGCACTCAGGGCCAGCATGGGCCCTATCCTGCCCTTCAAAGACAAGCCATGGGGCTGGATCTAGCTCAGCTCAGGGTCACTTAAGAGCCTCTTGCTACAGGAAATCAAGTTACACTGGTTTGGGGGATGTCAGACCCCAGCAGGGGACTTTATAGGGCCCAGAGGCCAAATTCAGCTCCCCAGGCCTGAGCAGCATGAAGTCCATTGCAAGGCACCGACAGCAGAAAGAAGTCCAGCAGGATCGGGCCGGGGCCAGGGCCAGGGTGAGCAGAGACATGGACCATTTCCATATATCCTCACAGTGGCTCCCTGAAGAGCAGTGCTGCCCCTGGACTGCACTGCCTCCCTGAGCAGGGGCTGCTGGGGTTTCAGCACCTCTCTGGGGAGCACGTGGCTCTGGGGAGTCTGATCCCTGCCCCAGCCCCTGAAGACAGAGGAAGGAAGACTCAGGTTTAAGGTGAGGAAAGAACCCAGGGGAGGCCAGGTAGCTTACAGAGCTAGGGATGGACCCGTTCTTCCCTGTCCCATCCCCAGAGCAATAAGGGTGCAGTTTGCAGTGAGCTGCACCACACCCTGCATCTGCAAGTATAAAGCAGGCAGAGACCTGCAGCTGCCAGGGAGGCCACCGGGGTCTACTCTGCCGCCCGCTGGGGATGGGGCAGCACAGAGGGTCAAGGCAGGGGGTGACACAGGTGTGCTCAGCGCCCTGCCTCCCTGCCAGGTGGTGCAAGCAGCAGCGTAGAGCAGCAAAGGAGGGCACGTCCTGCCCATGTAGGTGCAGGATCTCAACAGCCCCCAGCCCCCAGCGGCACAGGGCTGCACTTACACCACGGGGACAGCAGGGGGCAGCAAGTTCCCACCGCTGGCTCTGCAGCAGGGCAGGTGACAAGGTGCCCCAGGCCTGATGGAGGCACCGGG
>JAGPOW010003022.1:81220-108418 GCA_030014935.1 Caiman crocodilus
CCACCCTTGCAGGTGAGGGGTGGGAAGATTCAGCCCCGTCTATGAATGGACCTACCACCCCTGGAGGGTGGCGTACAAGCGCAAAGGGCTGTTGTCTCTAGGAGCTACAAGCTGCCCCAGTTACCAGGCCCCGGGCTCCTTTCCTGCCCCAGTGTCTCCCCTCTCCCCGACAGGCTGCACCTTTCAGCTGCGTGCAAGGTATTCCCATCACTCTTCCCAGGCTGAGGGGAACAGCCAGCAGGTCAGGGCACCAGCTCCAAGCCCACCGGGAGCGAGGACTCAAGACGCTGGTACTGAGAAGAGGGTCTGCCGTGCAGCTGGCTCCCAGCCCCTTCAGACCTACACAGGGGGTGGTTGTGGGTGAGAAGTAACCAGCCAGCCTAGTCTCCGTCTGTCTCAGGGATGGAGGCACTGTACCCCAGCTACCAAGTGCCCCAGGCCTGTTCTGTAGGATCCCTCACGCATCCCTACCCATGAAAATCCCTCCTACACCCTCAGAGAACAAGGTAGCCAAGCCAGGCCCTTTGGATGTCTGACCCCATCTCCCCCTGGAACAGGCACCACTTCTCATCACCCAATGCAGTAAAATCACTGTCCTGCCTACAACAGGTCTTTTTTCCCCCATGGTGGCCCAGCCAGGAGTGCCAGAGAACCAACCACCCAGCCATTCACCCCCTCTCCCAGCTTCCGCAGCACTGGTGCTCTGTGCATGGTCTCCCCTGCTACCCTTGGAGCACAGTACTCTGGCAGGTGATGACGCCGTTGACGTGCTATTGACTGACCTTCACAATTATTACAGGAGGAGAAGATTTTGAGTCACAGAGAGGCTCCCTCCACACAGCAAGTACTGCATGCCCACCTCTCCATCATGCCCAAAGAGCCCAGCTTTCCTTCCATTCATGGCATGTGGACCAGGGGAAAACTCCCCTGCTGTCTGGAACTAAAGCCAGAGACAAGTTCCACCCTCTGCTGATGCTTCTGATCACAACAGCTTTGACCCCGTCCTGCTGAGACCCCCCAGGCTCTGCCTGCTTTACGGGTCTGCCAGCCCACACGTAAACTTTGTGCTTAGCTGAGCTCTTGCCCCTGCTCACTTGCTGCCAAACCAGCTTCCTCATAGCCACAGACAGAGCCAGACCCTTCCTGAGAAATGTGTCCAACCCATTCTTACAGCCCCTGCACAGTGGGGATTTCACAACTGCCCTGAGTAGCATCTTTCAGCTGGCCCTGCTGGAGCTGAAGGACTAAGCCCCTGCCAGCCAGGGGACTCACAGCCTTCTTACACAGCCCAACCATGAGACACAGCAAAGATCCCCACACACACCTACTGGGAGCTACATGCTGGCAGCGCGCAAGGCATGTCTAGAACCAGGAGCGGTGGGAACAGTACCCGGGACCCAGGTGCCAGAGTCTAGAGACAGGGTGCACATCCCTGGAGCCCAGGGTCCCCCACTGCCCTGCAAATCCCCAGCCAGCTTCAAAGCACTTCCCACCAGGCAATATGGCTTCACTCCCGTTTTGCAAAGAGGGGATGCTGACTTACCCACGAGGTTGCCAGGAAAAGGGCACAGCTATGCTGACTCCTCCAGGTAATCTAACCTGCAGAGCATGCAGCTGCAGGGCAACCCCAGAAGCTGGATTTGTGGAAAGGCAGAACCAGGGAAATCTAGCACGGGTAGCCAGTGCCATTGTCCACTGCCTCATAAAGCAGCAGCATGGGCTTGGCAGCTCTGAGTAAAGTAATTGATAGCCAGGCCCCACTGACAACTGGCTGCTCATAGCTGCTTCCAACCGCTAGCTGGAAGGAGGGAAGCTCGGCCCATATACAAACTGTCTCAGCAGCCTCAGGGCTCATCAGCACAGGTGATGAGAGGTAACTGTGCCAGGGGAGGGGGATTAGCAGGCCTGGCCACCTGGGTTTGCTGTGGGACAGGAGGAGCCTTCTTTCCCAGCAAGTCCAAGTGTTCCTGAGCCCTGCCCCATCCCAACTCAACACAATCCCAGCATCTGCCAGCAGGAGTCAGGGTCAAGGGCCCTCCATGGTGGAGCTCCATTTCTCTGCTTGCAGCAGGTGCCAATGCAAAGCCCAGGATAACAGGGCCATGTCAGTGAGGAGCAGCCCGGGGCACTAGTACGAGTGGTAGATCGGTGCCAGCAAGAGACCCGACTCAGAAGTGGTGTTCAGGTGGGCTCATGCCTGCTCACAGTTCTGCGCAGCAGGTTTTATAGGCAGGTCTGGGTCAAGGGGGCAGAGACTGGGGCCCCAAGGCAGGAATCCTGGTCCTACCTCACCAGGCAGCCTCGTCTAACCTGGCATCTCCTGTGGGGTATTGCATCCCTCCCTGTCCAGCCTTCAGACAGAAAAGCAGCGCTACGATCCCCATGTTAGCGACTGGGACCGAGGCACAGCAAGATCAAGTGACTTACCCAAGCCCATTGCTCCAGCCTTCCCCATCCTGGGGTGGAAGGCCTGGTCTGTAAGAGTGTGGGGTACTCAGACAGCTAACTGAGCTGGGGGACTGCAAGCAATAAACACGTGCAGGGATGTGAGCACTGCAGAGCTGCTGCTGCTTCCACAGTGCAGCGTGAGCAGAGGGAAGCCCCTGGGTAGAGGACAGGGGATTTAACTGACTGCACTGTGTAGCCAGGAAGGTGCAATCTTCACCCAGCAGCACGTTCACTGCATGCCCAGCTGCTCTGCCACCTCACCTGCTGCCCCCAAAACTTCCCTCCTAGTTGGGCTTCTTTCCCAGGGCTCTGTTCCCTGGCAACACTGACTGCGCTGCCTGGTCTCAAACCCTCTGCTCAGCCTCCTTCCAAGAGCCCAAGCTGGACTTGGTCCCCCAGCTGCAGCCTCTTTACCTGGTGGGCTTGATCCCTCTCAGTGATGCCAGGGGCACCTTGCTGATGACTTCAGTGGGACTGGGGTGGAGCTTGCTGTGCCCAGCCAGCACTGCCGAGGCCCCTGGCCGCTGCAGTGCAGAGGCACAAGTGCAGCTGGGAGCAGGCTTTGTCCCTCGGGGGTTGCTACTCAAACACCCAGCCTGCAGCTGAGTGTGGCCAGGACCCAAGTCTGCTGGTCTGAACCCAGTGCCCCAGCCATGGGGCCACCTGTCACCACTCCTAGGGGTCAGCTGAGCCCTGGCCTCATTAATGGCTCCTTGCCTCTGCCCACCCCATCCCCAGGGCTTCACCTGGGCTCTCCTCCTCCAGCGTGCTGGCACTCCTGTCAGGGAGGACTCAACTGCTTAGCTCCAATGATACGTTATTTCCTGGGCCTCTGCCTCCCTCAGCCATGGGGGCACAGCTCCTGGGTCCTGCACAGAGATGGAGGAATTAGCCAGGGCCACCCTGCCTACAGGGCCATTCTGGGGCTCTCCCTGTGTCTGCTGCTCTCAGCACTAGCCTTCTTTATTCTTACCCTGAGCCTGGCTGCTGTGAAGCCTGTCATCCCCCAGCAGCCCTCCTGCAGGGCTGTGTGGAGTCGCCTGTTCCAAACCTGCTGCTGCTTTGACCCTCCGAGTCTCCCCCTCCTAAAGCTAATCCCTGTCTGATCCTACGAGACAGCCTGGGGCTGAAGGAGCCGGGGGAAGGCCAGGACAGCTGAGTGCCCACCAGGCACTGCCCCAGCCAGGCGGCCCCTGGCAGGTGCAGGGAAGGGGCAGCCGCCGTGCAGGGTGTCACTTTCCATTGGAAGCAACAGCAGCTGGGGCGTGTGGGGAGGGGGGCACCCAGCAGGATGGAGTCACCACAGGCGGTGGCCCTGGGACAGAGGAAATGCAGCTTATGATACAGATCAGCTGCCCCGCACTCGATACAGGGACCTGTACCTGGGGGCAAGAAACAGAGACAGAGAGGCCACCTCACTTCTCTGCTGGGTAGGCAGACGTGCCATGCCATCAGTGCGGTCACAGCCCAGACAGCAGGGAGGTGAGTCTGGGCAGAGAGCACTGGGGCTCCCTTTCTGTCTGGTCTCAGCCCTTTGCTTGCCCCCAGCTCTGCACAGCCACCAAAGGAGATGACTGGAGGAGCCTGGACGAGCTATGGGGACTTCTGCCTCTGATCTGGTTCATCTCCCAGGTGCTGGTATGTCGGGGAAAAACGCTGGCCTCCACCTAAGTCTGGGTTAAATCCAGTGTAACTGCTGTGGCCATTAATAACAGGGAGCCAGCCCCTGCCTAGGGACATCATAAGCGCTCTAGCTTTTTCCCTTCCCTTTTCTCAAAGGGAGACAGACCCTCCTGGCAGCAGTTTTTCCAGCAGTTTTGGAGGGACGGAGGTGCCCACAGCAGCTGGTAGGCTGGGGCACAGCTCACTCATGTTCCACTAGGTGCAAGGCCTCGTGGCCAGACAGCCTGGGCTTTCCCAGGCCTGTAGTGGGGGTGGGGGTGGCTACATATAGGCAGTGACGTATGGGGAGAGCTGTCCTCTGCCTGTCAGGGCTCTGTGGAGGTTCATTCCTTTCCACGGTCACTTTGGAGCTGGTGCCTGGTAAGTGTCACTCACTAGCCACAGGCGTGTGGATACAGGGAAAGCACACACACGCACATGGGGTGCCTGTGAGGGGTGTCTGCATGTAGGATATGTGGGTATAGGCCAGGTATGCCCAAAGGGGCACTGATGGATGTGTGTGTGCAGCATGGATGGGGTCTGCATGTGTGTGCACAAATGCATGCTGCAGGGGGGAGAACGGGGCTCGGTTTGTATGGAATGCTAGTATGTGTGCTAGTGTACATGGGCAAAGCGTACATGTAGCTGTATGATGGCAGAGTGTGCAGAGTGGGTGTGCATGGGCAGGGGGCATGTGCACAGCAGGTGCATATTGGCAGGGTGCATGTGCCCGGTGGGTGTGCACTGATGGTACGTGCAGAGGCACATTTGCAGTGAGCAGAGGGCTACTGAGGGCCCTTTCTCTTCCCACGCTCTTGGCCTGGCATGTCCTGCGGAGTCTTAAGCATTAAGCGAGACTAGAGGGGAGAAGGCTGGAGCGTTTAATTCTCTTGGTGTCAGACGCCTGCTAATTACTTCTGCTTCTCCCTCCAATTACCATAAAACGGCTGCCAGGAGCAGTGTGAGTGCTGCCAGTTGTGTGTATCAGTCCTATTCACCCCACTTCACCGAGGAGGCAGCCTTCAGGTCTCGATTAATTCTGTCTCGTTGTACCGTGAGACGGAGCAATCAGTCTCAGGGCCACAGGCTGCTTCCTCGCCGGCTGGGGCGGCGGAGCCTGCTCGCTGTCTTTGGAGCATCTTCTCTTTCAGAGAGCTCCCAAGAATGAGTGGCCACCAATTCTCATCAGTCCGTCCAGGCTCCTGCTCTGCTCCAAAGGCTCAGACAGAAAGGGAGTGTGCATGTGTCTGGAGCTGCCTTGGGAAGTGTGTCTGGGTCGGTGTCCTCTTTTTGTGCCTGGGCCAGCCAACGTCACAGATAAGATGTGTCACTGAACCTGCCTCCCTTTGGCCAACGTGGTGCCAGGTTGGGAGGGGTTCTTCTTTGCTTTCTGCTGCAGAATTTAACCTTTGTTAAAAGGAGGCACTAGCTGTGCTGGGCAGAGGCAGGGAGTGAGGCATAAATTCCTCCATGTAGTCTGCGAATACCGCTAAGTCCCATCCTGCAGCACCCACTCGGACCCAGCCTTAGGCTTGCACCTGCAGCTTTCTAAGTGCCCTCCTTTGGTTCTTGGTCTCAGCAGGCACCTATCACCCCTCACTCGGTTTTGTGCCTCAGATAAATCTGTAAAAGGGTTTAGAAACAGGCTGTGGCACCCATTGGTCTAATAGGGATTCAGATGTAGATCCTTGGAGGAGAAAGACAGGCTGCTACTAACTGTGGCTCCTGTCTGCACTACGTTCATCTCCTTAATGTTCTGGGTGTGAGGCAGCCTGAGCCAAACAAGGAGAGGCCATAATTGTCTTCCAACTGGAACAGATTCCTTTCCACTGTCAAAATGAAGTGGTCTCAGATTGCGTCTGAGCAGCTCCAAGCAGGTGCAGGGCAGCCCTGGCCCTGGCAGGGGAAAGAGGTGCAGAAAGTGACTCTGAGCTCAGGCTCTGCCACTGCCCATGTAGTAGAAAGAGCCATAAGGAAGGGCCAGGCCTGGTTCCCAGGGGTGCTGAACACTGTAAGCACCTCTTAACATCAGGCCCAGTGATGAGTCCCTTAGAGTTAAGTCTCCAGCCCCTGATGCCATCCCTGGGGCGGGGGAGAAGCAGTCTAGTGCTTCAAGCACAGGACTGAAATTCCAGGGCTCTGCAATGCTGACTGCTCTTGGCTTTTGGGTGTAGGCCATGTCTTTGCTCTTGGGCATGCTTTCCCTCTTTCTGTACCTGTCAGTGAAAGGGCAATACTGTCGTATTAACCCAGTGGGGGTCTTACAAAGCCTTTTAAGACCTGAGGATGGGGGCTGATGTGGAAGAATCAGGATTTGCTCTTGGTCTCCCTTCCATACATGCTTGTACTTGCACTTGGCTCCTAAGGACACAGGCCCAGATCTGTCTGGGGCAGGAGAAACCCACTACACTCAGAGCCAGTCTTTTGGGAAAGGAACATTTTTCCCAAGCCCAGGTGAAGAAGTACACAGAGGAAAGACAGAGTCCCCTGCTTGCTCCACTATTGGGGCGATGCCCCCACTGCTCCCCCACCCACTGCTAAGCATTCAGCTCCCATTCAGTAATAAGGGATGGGGGAGTGGGGAGGCAGACAGCAGAGAAGGCACTGACTAAAGCAAATTCATCCCTGACTTTATGCACCCATCTCTGTGCTGGGGTTATGCCAGGGATGAATTTGAGCCTCTCACTCAGAGGCTGGGACCCACCAGCCCAGCAGGAAAGAAGTGCTTGGATGAGGCCTTTCAGCAGCCGGAGAACAGCTTTGGAGGAGGAGCATCTGCTAGCCAAGGGAGGCAGAACAGTGACTCCAGCTCCAGGGGAGCCCCAGCCCCAGCCCCAGCAGACGGGTGGGCGGCGGGGGAGGAATTCAGGGTGGGTACGAGCCTTCTGGTGACCCGGTCTCTCTGAAGGATGTGACAGCTAAGCTCCACCAGCTGCCCTGGCAGCTGTCCTGGCTGTCAGGCCTACCCGTCAGCTTCTTCGGCAAACTGCTGGGGCCACTCTGCAAGCTCCCAGCTGAGCCTCTCTGAAACACTGTACTGCCATGGGCTGGAAGCCTTCCCACCCTTTAAGAGGCAGACGAGTCCCCACAAACGTCCCCCTGCACCCTCTGCCTCTGCTAGGCCCACCATGGGAGCCTTGACGTGCAAGGTCCCATGCGGAGACCCTCTGCATTGACCTTATGCAGCCGGGCTCCAGGCAAGAGGGCCACAGGTGACCACCCGGGAGCAAATATAGTCACTCCCCTCCCTGCAGACGTTGGTTTATGCTCTGAGGCCACCCAACATATGTTCTTTTGGGCTGCTTGTATGATACGGCTGGAATCTGGTCTGCCGAGCAACTGTTCTCCCAAATGACCTACAAGACCCACCCCTCTTCACCCCCTGCCATGCCCTCACTGCTAAGGAATCCCACCAGTGCAGCACATGCTTTCTTCAGACCCATTCTATGGGCCTTACCCTCACTGACGACTTCTCAGGGCCCCGGTTCAAGACGTGTCCTGAGTACGTCTCTGCCTGCTGCAGATCACCTATGAGTCCAGGATGAAAACATGCTCAAACACCTGTCCGGATTGGGTCCTCAGGACCTGCTCCAGCTTCCTAAAGTCATATCCCTACAACTCTGCAGGGGTTTGCAGGGCTCTGACTGACCCTGTGGCTGCAGTTAGCATCCATCCACGCCAAATGATCTGGATTAGGAAGCAGAAGAAAGACACAGTTGAAGTTAAGGCCCTTCCCTGGATGATGTCATTAACAGTTGTTATTGTTCCTCTTCCTAATAAATCACCGTACCCCATCCAAAGGCACTTTGAAGGGTGGCCATGAAGCCCCCTGAGTCCCTCCAGCCCTCCCACTCTTTGGGCGGTCACCCCTTCTCTCACCCGTCATGCCTTGATTTACATTGTTATTTACATAAAGGAGGTTGCCTCAGGGCTACCCAACTTGATTTCATTCACATGACCACTGGATGTCTGCAGTCATCGTCATAAGGGCTAATTGTGTGGCTCCAATCCACCCCTACAGCACACCCCAGGCCTCACAGGTGTTATCACTCCTTGATGCGCACCCCATCTCACTCAGCCCCTCTCTGGGCTCTGGACCCTCCCTGATCTCACACATGCAGCCCCTCTCCGGGCTCCAGATCCCTCACTGGGTCCTCAGGAATCTCCTTCACCCCTTAGTTGTTTTCCAAGCCTCCAGACTGCTGCTGGCTGTACTCTCTGTGTTGGCATTTAGGAGCCGCAGCCCTCCTGCTGAGACAATATTCCCTGAACAGCCTCCAGGATCTTACTGCTGGCTCCTCCCAGGGCTTGAGTTTATATATCTCAAGGCCATCCCTTTTTCAAACCAGGTGAGGCTCTCATTAGCCCCCCTTTGCCACCCCTGGCTGCTTCCCAGGCTACTTCTCCTCTTCAGGTGGCAGATGCCCTATGCACCCTGCCACAGTTACGTCAACACCAGGCTTCTAGCTGGCTTAGCTGTCATACTGATCCTTTGTCTGACAATCACATGAAACCGAATGATACATTTGCAATTAATACTGAATTTGTAATTGTGCCTGAAGAAAGGCAGCGTGTGGGCTCTGGAGCTGAACCTGTCAGAAGCATTGGAAATACATTGTGTTGCCTGACCAAAACCAGTTTTAAGTTTTAATTGTCAGTGCTAACTGAGAAGGTTTGGGTTGGGGTTTTAGTTGCTGCCATGACACATCGACATGAGAAGTAGCTAATGGTGTGCTTTCCAAGTCCTTCTGTGATAGAGCAGGGAGCTGGGTGGAGAACATGGAGTCAGCAAGGAGCATAACAGGTAAGGGCACTTTTTTCCTCTCCAGGCTCATGCCCTCATGAGAGAGGAACAAGAAGGTCCAAGACAATGAGGCTTACAGAAGTCTTTGTAGCATAATATTGAAGTGAGCACATGTGGGGTGTGTATATGTGAATGCATGTCCTTGTGCATGCATGTGTGCCTGTGCATGCGCTGCTACCCCCTCTTGGATGGACTGCAAACTGCTCAGGTGTGTGTCACAGGCCTTGTATTGCTGACAGGCAGTAGAGATTCTCCTTTAGCTTATGAGGAAGGTGTCTGGCTCTTGAAGGGGGTGCAGAATGACAGCACTGACCCTCCTGTGTGGCTGTGGATTTCCTGGAATGTGTGTTGCAAGGTACCCTCCATGACCTGCCAACACTGGTGCCAGGGCTGGGGCCAAGATGGGGCAGTTAAAATACAAGGAGCAGGGAATTATGGGGGAAGATTTGCAATAAGCCGTCCACCCACTCAGAGGCTGCTTCTGCTGATGCGAGTAAGGGCCAAAACTCCTTCCAAGATCATTACCACTCCAAGAGCAGCACAGCACACAAGCCCTCCCCTGGTGCACCGTACACTCCTTCCCCCCCCACTCCATTCCCTCACACCTTCTGTCTGGAGTGCAGACACGTTAATCTGCTGCCAGCCCGGGAGATGAAAGGCAAGAGCTGTGAGCCATTTAATTGTAGAGCAATCAGCTCTGGTGCGGCTGCAAGGAGACAGACACCTCTGCCCGGCTGTGAATCAGATGGGAAAAGTGTAGAGGGAGCTAGGTTTCTTTTGCTGAGATGAAAGGCCCTTCTGGGTTAGGCTCATTCACAAACAGTTCATGTGTAGAGAGACTTGGTTCATGAAAAACCCAGATCTCCCAGGGAGGAGGGACTGTGAAGGCTGTTTTCTGTGGAGATGCAGTGCTAAGCATGATTCACGCAGCATGTGTGAGCTAACACATGCTCAGGGCTTGGGCTGGGCCTCTGGAGTGATTGCTTCAAACTGAGAAAAGATGGTTTTGTGACTAAGATATGGGTCTAGGACTCAAGAAGCTCAGGTTCACTCCCTGGCCCTGCCAGAGACATCCTGAGTCTCCGGGCCTCTATTCTGCAGCCCTGAAGAAAAATTAATAATGCTTCCTAGAGGCAGGGCCTTTGGAGCAGGACTGTCTCTGGCTAAATGCATGGATGCTACCCAGGAAAATGGGGTACTCATCAGCTGGGGCTTTCCAAGTAATGAATACTGATGCGACATGACAATAGGCAACACCCTGACTTCTGCCTTTCGCATCTTCCATGGCTCCACCATTCCTGGTACGTCTCACTTTCACTTTGAAAGGATGCGCCAGAAAGAAAGTAGCAAAAACATGAGCATGTCTTGCTTTCTTAGGGCCCAATTCTTCCCCGTTACCCCTGTGTGAATCTACTGAAATCACTAGTCAGGCTGCTGTAGCTAAGAACAGTAACTAGCCCAACAAGTGACCTGGTAACCCCTAGTGGCTACACTGACAACTAGCCAGGAGCTGGAGGACTGTGTTTAGCTTGCCAAGATATTGCCACGAGCAATGCTCTCTAGACAAATAAAAGAACCGCTGATGGCCACTGCCGGGCTGGCTGGGCTGCAGAACCTGCACGTTCCAGCATGCAGTGCAGCCTGGCTGCACGCTCAAGGCAGAGCACTGCATGGTGGGACCTGTAGTCTCTGCAAGCTGCAGCTCGGCAGTAAGATGGAGGCTGACTAGGGAGGCACTTTGTGTAACTCTGAGGGCTGCCCCATTTGCTGACACTTGCCCGCCTGGACCTGAGGACATGGTTATGCTCTGGTGGCCTGAAGCCTGCAGGGAAGCGTGCCTATGAAACCCTCTCTCTGTGCCTGCCCTTTCCAGGATGCCCACTGCTCCTGGCACTAAATCTCATTTGTCAGGCTCTGCAGAGGAGGCTGACAGAACCTGCAGGATTCATTTTTGTCAGCCTCCGAAGGCTGCTATGGGGCTGGCCATTCCTGCCAAGAGCTGGTCCTCCTCTTCACTGACAGACTGCTGACAGCCCATATCCAAGGCTGGAAAATTGCCTCTGCTCCCTTCAACTAGTTGCCATAACTCAGAAGGCTGCCAGCTTAATTAACCTAAATGCACATCTAATTCTACAGCCTCATCTAATACTCATTACCTTGAATTTAGAGCCCAGCCATTTGCACTGGCTAAGTTAATCCTTGATAATAAAATGTTGAGGCCACCAAGCATCAGTAGTTGCTAGGGCATTTTGTATCCAACTCCTGACAGCACGGGGAGGAGGCAGAGAATCCCACTGCAGCAGCTGGTGACCACAATGAGCCAGACTGGTGCATGGCGTTGGTGGAGTTTCCCCAAGGATTAGTTTGGTGCCATGTATGAGGGATGCAGTGTTATTGCTTATAGATGTGGGTTTGTAGTACCCAAACAGAGAGCCAGGCCCCTCGCAGGAGATACTGACCAAAGAGAGGCCTGATATTCTGGATAGATAAGACCGATGACCAAGAGGGGCAGAGTGGAGTGCAGAGACAGGGATTTCACCCACCAGGCCCGTGTCTAGACCTCGCCTTAATTCAGTCCAGTGCCCAGTCAAGGCACTCACGCTGCCCAAGACCAGGCCTGCTGTTAAGATCAGCATGGAGATGCCTGTGTGAGGGTGTGTCATGAGGATTGTGTTGCTGGACATTTGATGTACACCAGATCCACTAATTCTGTGCCTCACCAGCTCGTCAGCAGAGGAAAGCATCATCAAGGTTACAAGTTGCACCTCAGTTGGGATCTCAGCCCTGGGCCAGCTGAACCCTTGTGCCAGCTGGCTAGCAGGGGAGGGTCCCCTCTGTGTCCAGTCCATAGCTCGCTGCCCACGTAGAGCCACGTCCTTAGGTGTCTACCAGGGGAAGCTTAAATTCACTGAGCAGAGTTTGCTGGAGCTTTGTTCCTGACAGAGCCGGGGGATTTTGCCAGGGACTGCGGCGGCACAAAGAAGAGAAGAGTTGTCATAAAGTTTTCACGAGCCCCAACAGCAGCCATTCCCACCCCTGCCACAAACCCCTTCCTGGGCTCAGCCCAAAGAAGGATTGGCATGGTGGTGGGGGAGGCTGAGCCCTTGACTGCTGTCCTCATTGCCAATCCAGATCGCACCAGCCCTCCTTAGAGAAGTCAGGGGGAAGAATGGGCACTGGCAGTTCCTCCCACCGCTGCCCCCAGCTGCTGTTTGCACAGCCCAAACCAGGGGTCCCCCAACCCTGCTCAGCCAAGCCAGGCCAGTGGTTTAGGAGCCTCGCACCTGCTGGCGGGGACAGCAGGCAGTGACCCGGGTAGGAAGTGGGCCAAGGCAGCAGGGTTAGCCCCCTGCTGACCTGGGACGCGCCTGGCTAGCCCCGGGGGGGTGGGGGCTGCATGTCGGACCACTCCTGGGGGGGCAGCAGCGAGAGCCCCGGCCGCTCCTGCCTCCCCCCAGCCGGGCAGGGGCGGGGGCGGGGGCTGCGGGGTGGGAGGAGGCTGCGGCCGTGCATGGAGCCGGCGGCGGCCGGGGCAGCACGTCCCCGCTCTGCAGCAGCGGCCGGGAGCCGCGCTCGAGCCCATGGCTCCCGCCTCCCCGCCGCCGAGCCCGAGCCCCCGCGCCCGCGCCCGGCCAGCACCGCCCCCCGCGTGCCGAGCCCGAGCCCGAGCCCGAGCCCGAGCCCGAGCCGGAGCCGGAGCCGGAGCCGGAGCGCGAGCCGCCGCCGCCGCCGCCGCCGCAGCGCTCGGGAGCTGTCCGCGGTGCTGAGCCGGGGGTGCCGCAGGGGCCGCCGCCGACACAACGCTTCCCATGTGCATGCAGTATGCGCCTGCCCTGGAGGATGGATCACTGCCTCATCTACATCAACGCCTCGCTGCTCTTCTGCTTCAGCTACGCCAGCCTCTTCCTGGTGGAAGCAGGTAAGCGGGGACCCTTGCATGGACCCCCCACCCCTCACCCCGCGGCAGAGCCCGGCGGGGCCGCCCTCCCCTCCATCCCAATGGACCCTCCGGACGCCGCCACCGGCCAGTGACTCGGTGGCCTTTGCTGGGGACTGGGAGAGGTCCAAGGCGCTGGCGTGGAACTTCATTGCTTTGTGCACAGAGTCCCGGCCTCCTGCGGGGGAGCTGGAAAGAGCCCGGAGCAGGGTCAGCAGGGAGCAGGGGGGTGAGATGGAGACGTGGCCAGGCAGCTCATGGTCTCGGGAGAAAAATGAAGCCGCGTCTGGAGTCCCCCACTTCCCGGTATGTGTGTTTGTGAGTGAGGGCAAGGGGGAGGCTGTGTGATATGCTGCCAGCGCCGGAGAGCAGGGGCTAGATCTGTTTACATGGGAAATAGTTTTCCGTCATCGCTGGCTGTGACTTTGTTTTTGGCCAGTTCAAGGCAGGGGCTGGATTTTCAGAAGTGACTAGCGGTTTTGGAGGCTGGCTTGTGGCACCTTCCAGGGACCCAGTCTTGCTGGCTGGGAATCAGATCTCCTTAAGGTGTCTCGAGTCGGGTGCCCCAAGGCATCAGTCTCGGGAAGAGAAGGCTTGGAGAAGGCCGGTGTGGCATGAAAGCGGCAGCCATGAGGGACAGTATAGTGTTGGAACCGTTCTTTGGGCACTCACTGGCAAGGACCTTGAAAAGGCAGACTCTCATCTCCTCTAATAAAGGTGTCTTCTCCTGTTCACAGTCTAAATGTTAACAGACAAAGTGAAGCCAGCTGCACCCTGCTCAGGTCACAGCAGTTGAACTACAGCAGTTCCCCCCACTCCTTTTTCCTCTATACACACCAGCTTGCACACGGAGCCTATGGGCTTCAGAGAGCAGACACCTATGTCGGAAGAGCATGTTGCCTACTTGCTAGGGTAATGGCCACAGTATAACTGGGTCCCTTTTTTCTGAGATGTTTCTAGTGGCCAGTTCCTTTGGGACATTGAGGGAGAAGCTTTCTGAAAGACAGAGGTCACCATATACTTAGCTCTAATTTTAAAACATATGTCCTCAGATACAGCCCCCTCTTCACACAGCTACCGCTCTTTTTACCCGAGAGACCAGCCTGGGCTGTAAGTGCTCTGCAGGTTCTGACATGTGCTGCCCACGAAGCACACGGTTACATTTGGAAAAGATCATTACAAGCCCAGACATAGTCAAAGGACACGTGAAAGTCCACCTTACTCATTCATTAGAGCACAGGTAAGATGGCTTTGAGATGTTGTTGAAACAGCTGCCTTGATTTGCAAATGCTGACTGCAAGAATATCTTGCATTTCAGAATACTGTACCCAATCAGTGTTGATGTCCAGGTCTGGGAAGTGGATCTTCCTATAACGGATCCAGCCTGGTTAGGGGATAATCCTTGTTCTATTTGCACAGGGGCAGAAGTGACCCCAAAAATGTGCTTTTAGCTTTGACACAATTGTCCCTGGCTGGTGATCAAGTTCCAAAAGACACAGAAATCCTGGCATAGCGACTTCCTAAGTTGGAGCCTGGAAGATGGGGCGATTCATTCAAACATTCCTAAATGAATGACAGGATAGGTAATGGGCATAGCACAATAAAGGCATTTGCAATTGTAATACCCTGCCTGGTTTCTCACAAACTAGGACAATCTCTCCTTTTTCCATATCCTTGAGTCACCTCAGAATCAGCTCACTGGGAGGAAATAAGGGGTCTGAGTCTGGCTCTAATTGGCTTTTGCGTCTTTGTTTTAACTGTGTGTTTTAGTCATTGTTTGTATCGAAGTGTCTGGGAGACGTTGGTGAGATGGGTAGATACATAAACATAGCAGCACTGTCTAATGGTTAGAGAGAACTGGCAGGCAGGATTCCTAGGTCCTGTCCCCAGCTCTGCTAGTGCCTCACTGTGTGACCTTGGGGAAGTCACTACTCCTCTGTGCCATCCTTTTATTTAGCTGACTCCTGTCACCACTGTGTCCGAGTGCTCTACAAACACAGATGAGCTCTTTCTTGCGACTGCCTTGTTAGGTAGGGAAGTGCCAGTACCCCGATTTTCCAGAAAGGAAACAGAAGAGTGCAGGAGTGGCATGAGTTAGGCAAGGTCGCACAGGGAGTCAGCGACAGCGCGCAGAATCAAAGGCAGGTGTCCCAACCCCCAGTCCAATGCCTTCACCGTAAGACGGTTCTTCCTTGTAGCTTCTGCATCTCTATGAAATGAGGGTAATGGCACGTCCCTGCTGTGCAGAAGGATTACGAGGATAAACTCATTAATGCAACAAAGTGCTTTGAGATCCCCACATAGAAGGTGCTGGCGAAGGGTCAGGCTTGTGTGTATTTACTAGTGGATTAGGCATGTTCTCAGTCAAGGGAGCCCTTGGGTTCCAACACTTGTCAGAAAGCACAACCCTGCTGAAAGCACAGGTGCTCCCCAGCAAAGAGGAAGAAGCACCTATCTGCCTGATCCAAAGGAGATCTTTTTGGGGTTGAGGCACTTATCAAAGTCTCAGCTCCTGTATGGGCCAGACCCTGTGGAAATAGGATTGTGGCAATGCCCTGGCAAGCCCCAGTGGTGCACACAGACATAGAAACACCTGCCCTTTGTGCCGAGTTCAGGCAGGGCATTTTCAAAGTAGGCTTGAGCCTGCACTGACTATTTAAACCCTTCTTCCTTAGCAAAGGAGGCCTATTGCAAATGCTGCCTGCTCATTCAGTGTGAGTCTGGGGCCGGGCCCCTACCACGCATATAGTTGTGTGTTTTCTGTTTGGTTGCTGTGAGAGGAGCAATGCAGATATGGCTGGGAAAGGGGGACAGTGCGGAAGGGAAAGGTGGTTGTGTAATAGCTTCTAACCTGTAATGCTGTTGGACGGCTCTTGGGTTCACACTGGCAATCACATTAGCAGAGCCCTCCAACTAATTTCTATGGATGTCTGCTCCGGGGGATCGCGGAGAAAATAGTGAAGCCATTTGGTGGGTCTAAAATGTGATTTAGCTGTATAATAGTGCTCGGCCTGGAGCCTACATAGCCTGCTTTGCCTGGACTGCGAGTCCCTGAGCTGCTGTCGGCCCTCTCCCCGTCAGTCAGAGGTGGTGAAAGAGAGAAGTGAGCTGTGCAGAACATAGAGTCGCAGGGCTGCCATTACGGGCTGCTGGAGCAGCAGGGGCATGTATGCAAAGATAATGAAAGGCCTCAAAATAGGCCAAAGCCACTGCAAGCTCCGGGTGCAAATAGTTCTCCTGCAATCTGCTCCGCACAGCGCAGCCTGTCAGATTCATTCCTGGGAAGCAGAGGGGAAAGACTCAAACTTCCCGGGGGCATCAGGCAACCTGAAACAGAAATCCCACAGAAATCCAGGGCGACATCTCCACTGACCTCGCTGGGAGCTGCTCTGAGCTCCAGGTCCCCTAAATTCAAGGAGTTGGGCGCTTCTATTTTTTACATGAACTCGCTGGTGCTGCCACATCCACTGGCAAGAGCAGGCCCCAAACATATGGTGGGCTCCTGCTTCAAGGCAGTTCAATGCTGCCAGCTTTTCCTGGCTATCCTTAATGCTCTTTAGCTATTCCTCATATTAGGCTTTTCTTATTCTCATGGTACCAGGCTCTGTGCTCAGCTATCCCTCTGCAGTCCAAGGGCAAAGGGGGAAAAAGAGATGAAACCAAAGGCATTGGTTATTATATGAGGTGCCAAGGACCATTAGTTGCACTGATGCCCATGAGGACTCTGGGGACTCAGTGTGTGGCAGGATTGGGCTCCTAATCAGAGACCGAAGCGAGAAGCCAAAGGAGGAATGCACTAGAAAGCAACAGCCGGCCTGACACATCATATTACAGATGGCAAACAACCCACCAGAGCCCGTTCCCACCTCCCTATGGCCTTACAGCTTCCCAGTCAGTTGAGAGAGTCCATAAGGGCTTTACTGATTCCTGCATTTGGCAGAAATAAGATTTAATTGAAGTGTGGAGGTTTCTAACCTGTGTCAGCCTCTCAGGAGGGAACTTGCCATACAAAACCGCCAAGGTTGCAGTAGCCTGGTCCAAATGCTACCTCCTTTGGAAAAGGGTCATGAGAAAAAATGGAGACTCATTTCATAGAGGAAGAAGCACACACACAGGTTAACCCTGCTCTCTTCCATGCATGTGCATGTACAAGACAGAAAATTCACCACTGCCACGTATCATCTTCAGGGCATCTGTGTGCCCACCTCTACTGATGCTAAATTTGATCTGCTCTTTTGGTACTGTTAAATAAAAACCTCCTCATCCATAAAGTGCCCAGAGTCCCAAATAAAGTCTGACACAAGTACAATTCAGTTAAAAGCCTACATTCACTGGGAACTCAACTCTAATGTGCATAGTGAAGCCCAGAGTGGTTGATACAGAAACAAGCCTGGTTGGGAATACATTGAAAAGACCCTGAGAGCATATCAGACACTGATGCCCAACAGCTGCAGAATAATCATTTACTGTTCTGTCCAGCTACATTTTTAAAAGGGATGCACATAGCGCACAGATCAAACACAGCCCTAGTTAGATCAATACCGAGCGGGGTCCAGCAGAATCTAGTGAGGTTTCATAGTTGTTAGGGGCTAGAAGGGACCTTGTGGATCATCGGGTCCAGCCTCCCCTGTACTTGGGAAGGAAAAACTGCTGGGATCAGATGGTGCTGTCTAGTAGACTGGTCATGGGACCAAGAGCCAGGAACTCACTGAGTTCTCCCCATGACTCTGACAGTCACCCACTGTGACCTTGAGCTGGTCATTTATCTGTGTCCTACTTTCCGTGTCTGTCAAGCCACGACCATAAATCGGACCTGTCTCAGGGAAGTGATGAAGGTTCATTGGCTAATGTCTGTCCCATGTCAGGAAGGAGTACAGGAACAGTGTTGTTGATAAGAAGCACTGAATTGTGACAGTATAAAAATAGGATGAAAAATCCCAGTGGCCTGGAAGAATGGGAGCCCCAGCTCTATTACTGGGAAAAGCCTAGAGACTAGAGGCTGAAAAAACCTAATGGGACCAGTCCAAACCTTTGGGGCTTGGGGCTGGAATATTCCCTGCAGTACATCTTCTAGCACTGCGTTCAGCTTGGGTTTAAGTTGCAGTTGATTAGGTTGGTTCACTTGGAGTAATATGGAATTAGCATTATTTAGTATTTGTATTGCAGGAGCAGCTACAAACCAGATTCATGCAAGAGGCCCCCTGTGTGCCATATCAGCGTTTCTTGTCTACCCCGAAATACTACTGACATAAAAGTCTCTTTACTGGGCATGACAGGTGAACTGAGAAAATATTCCACAAAAAATCCTTAGGCTGGGACTTTCAGAGAGCCTGATAGATGGTCCTTTCCCAGTAAATTGAGCAAGAACTCTCTATCCTAATCCTCTAGGTGTCTTTGAACATCTCAGCTTTGTAGGACACAGGGCATCTATCCACCTCTGCCTTCGGTGCTGCTGTTCAATCATATCACCGAGCATCTGCTGTGCTCTCAGAGTGATTCCTGTCTAAGTGCTAAGAACTGTGTTCTTCCATCACCTCTGCAAAGAAAACCAATTAGCTCCTCTGAGTAAAAGTAGCACAAAGGAGCAGATTGTTACTAGTGCTGCCCCAAGTGCCAAACCAGAGTGATTTTCTTCACTGGTTCACATAATACTCTGTCTGTCTCTGTTTCAATGCATTTTACAAACTCAGTGGTTCAGCACAGCCCACCCAGAAGAGGAATGTTGCATTATCCCCATGTCATGGATGGGAAAAACTGAGCATTTTCAGAGGCACCCCTCACCACATTTAGGCCTCGACTTCCCCAAGGACTTGGCATATAGTAAGCACTGACCTCTGTGGGAAAACACAGCTGTGACAGTCACAATGGTGACTGCTGAGCATCCTGAAACATCCAACCTTTATTTAGATGGCTAGAGAGAAACTGAGCTTTTCTGAATAGCTGGACCCAGGTGCGAATCTCTGGCTCTGTGGGATGCATGGTGCTTAAACAGGCTGGGATAGGAATAGCACCCAGAGCCGTTCATTCTGTAACTTGAACTGTGGGCTACAAGGCATCCCTCCCTCAAACACCATCATTTGCAGGTGATACAGTTCCTGGATGCTGAGGTATCCTCTGCAGTGACAGCTGGCTAGAGGATTTGCCCAGGAAAGATAAAGGATTCTCTGGAGAGGGAATAAGAGCAGATAGATTTTTTTTTCCCTTCCTGGGTTAGGCAGCAGATGATTCTGGTCACATAAACGCACCCCATGTGCTTTGGACTTGCTGAATTCCAGGCTGTGAACAAATTAACTTCTTTTGCCAAATAATTTGTTAGCATTTCCCCCCCGGGAGCTTAGAATTTGAATCATCTAATTGGAACAAAACCTGCAGTTTGATATGAAAATGGTTAACGGGGCTGGTACAGGATCTCCGAGCCAACAATCTGTATTCACATCAAACAGAGGGGAATCAAAGGGGAGCTGCTACAGCTTGGAGACAAGTGAATCCAGAGCTGGCGTCCAGCTGGGAAAATGTGTGGGGAAACTAGCCCTGTGTTAGGCATTCAGAAGTGAGGTGTAAAGCTAATTAGAGACACATTGCTCCTTTCTCACCATGTAAATATAGGAGGGCAGAGACATTCCTTGATCCATCCGGAAGGACCAGCAGGTTTATCACTATCAGCTTGTTCTGTCTCAATGTCTTTACTCTTGGGTGATAAACTAATTGTCCCCTGGTCTCTAGAAGAGCATCTCTCTCAGAGCATTTCACTCATGGTACACAGAGGGCTGCAAAGTGGGACGTAAAAAGGGCGGTGACAGTGATCTGGCCCTGGGTTTACAGTCTTAAAACCCAACCCAAACCCTATCTCTGCCTCTCTCTAGGATTTAGCAAGCTTGAGGCCTATTAAACCAATGCTGGAGAAGGATGATCCTGGGTGCTGTGCTCGTGATGACCTGGCAGTCGGTATTCCCATGGACTCCAAAGGGAGACCTGTGGGATTAAAGTCTGAGGGGCAGAGTCTTTCCTGTGGCTGAATGCTACTCAGTTGAGGAGATTGGGGCAAGGGTGACAGGGAAGCAGCCTAACTGATTCCTTGGAAGCACTGCAGAACCACCACTGGGGCTTGCTTTTGACACCATCAACTCATAGCACACAGCCCCCATTTCCCCCGTGTGACTCAGAGCCTGAATGGCGGCGGTGGGTCCGTACTGCTTCCCACTCCCCTGCAGGCCTGGGTCATTAAATCACTCTGGAAGGCTGAAAGCTGCTTCAGCCCTTGCAAAATACGTTGTAAAGTCGGCAAGCAATTAGACCCGTGGAAGAAAATCCCGCTGGCAGCGCAGAGAAAGGGATCTGAGAGGGAGCCAAACAAACCCTTTCACATACACTTCTCTGTTTCAGAAAGAAAGGACCCCTGCAGCCCAAGAAAGCAGAGGGGGTGGGTTACAGCACCTCCAAGAGAACGAGAACGTTGTTCAGGAGCTTAACAACAGGTCTTTGCCCCGCAGGTCATGTTCTTATGCCTCTTGCTTCCTCTGGAAAGGTCACGGGAGAGGGAACAAAAAGGCACTGTGATTTAGTCCTGACATTTACTGCTTCTCCAGGGAAAGGCCATGTAGCTGGCTGGTACCGCCTGGGCCCAAGGAAAACGGCAGTCGGACAGATCAGTCCACTCCTGAGCCCTGTTAGTGACCTAGGCACCCCTTCCTGGAGGCTCTGGAGAACTTGAGCCTTGCAGCAGAAAAGCAGCAGCTTGCAGAATGGGCAGAGCGATATGAGAATACCCACGGCCCCAGTACAGCCACGCAGGTGTAGGGAGCGACTTCCCTGTTCTCCAGCTCCTTTCAAGTGCTGCTTCTGAAGGAGCTGAGCATAAAGTGAATAGATTGCTTGGGCAGTTTCTGCCCTTGGTATCTCTGGCTTAGAGAGACCAACCTAGAAAGGGGCTCAAACACCAGCTCCACTTCCTGAAGAGAGGATGCAGCCTGTGGAGCTGGGCTCAAAGGAGGTAACATTACTGCAGAGCCTCGTTTCTGTGTACTTTAATGACTCCCTCCTGCCACTTGCAAAGCAAAGGGGAATGAGACTGACTTGCACTCCCAGCTACACGGGAAAGGCTGGTCGGGTAGAGCTGCGAACTCAGAATTGTGTCCAAAGAAAGATCCACAACAACAGTGAGCGTGTTCTGAGACAAGGCAGAATCCCGAGCTCCTGGCAGGCACTCCCATTGTGTCCAATGGCACCTCATTACCCTGCCTCAATTTCTCCAGCTGTGCGATGGGCATACAAATACCCACTGAAGTTCCAAGGGAACGTAACAGAGTAGTTAGTTTACATCTACTTGACTCTCTCAGAGCCCACTCTCTTCTGCAGTTGGATGCCAGAAGGTCCTCCAAATACTTTAACCCTGATCCTAGATGGAAGAGTCAGCTTCTCTTAGAGAGGCTGATACTGTGTAGATTCTTTTACACACTCATACACATATGAATAACCCTTTTGCACACTCACACACATGCAAATGTCTCCTCTGCACACTCACACATATACAAACATCCCTTTTGCATGCTCATGCACACAGGAACAGCCCTTGTGCACACTCACACAAGTGCCCCTTTTGCACTTATGCACACAGGAGCACTCCTTTGGCACTTGCTGCAGGCTTGTGAATCTCCACAATCAGGTGTCCTGATTCTGAAAGCTTCTCTCACAGAAAGCACGCATGATTCCCTGGGCCTTTACCTGGACAGTGATTTTCATTTCTTTCTTTTTCAGTCAACATTGTAAAAAAACCAACATCCACATCTGATCTTTGGTCTGAGACTAAAAGATACCTGGGTGTCTTCCTCCAAGGAAGCCAGTGACAAGTGGCGGGAGATTTGGGGTGGGATTTGGAAAATGACTTAGGAGAACAAGCGCCATTGATTTGCAGTGAGACTCCGGCTCTAAAGACACTTGGGAGCTGTTGCAAATCCCACTCTAAGACCCTAGCAGCAGGGGCTTGAGGAAACTGCATAGGCCTACAGAAGAGGCAATCCTACAGGAAGCTGCTGACAGAGTGAGATGGAATGGAAACTGGTAAAGGCTCAGGGATAAAAGAATTGGACACTGAGAGGAGAAAGCTTTCAGGGAACTGGCCTAGGGGGATAACTGAAGTTAATGAAAAGCATCTCTCCTCTCAAGGCAGAGGAGAGAATAAAGAATGTCTCTGAAACCTGCTGTTGTGGCCAAGCTGGGAAACAGATAGATCTGTCTGGACACAGCTTCCCAAGCTGGATCCCGGTCTTATAGCACTGTGTGGGTCAGGTACCTTTTCAAGCAGCCACCCAGGGGACCAGGACAAACCAGTCTAATGGAGCACTACTACTCATTTTTTGTTTAAGATGCTCTTAAGGCAAGACGTTAGCTAACAAGGATGGTCTCTTATATCAGCTTCATGTATCACTTATACATGGGGGATTAGGTATATTTACAGTATTAGGGAACTACAGGATCTAAGAACAGATTAGATACTGCATACTACATATGGCATTAAATATACACATAGTATTAGCTATGCAGAGGCTGTTGGATATAGATCAGGTCTACTAGACAGAAGCTATTAGGAGTGGATGGTACTGTAGTAGGGTACTGGCTCTAGCACCAGTAATGAATAGCTGAAAAGTTTGGCTGTTAGGCACAGATAATACTAAGGGCTATATATGAGCAGGTATTACCTAAAAGGTAAGGTTGAGGTAGCAATCTAGCTCTGGCTATGGATCAGGCAGGTATCAGAAAAAGTACTCTACATATTATTTGTGCCTTCAGTCTCCCCCACTAAGAGAGATACTGGGTGATCATGGGCTGATAAACCTGCCAGCAAGTGTTATAATATGGACCCCTGCAAGACTATCAACATAACAGGAAAACAGGAGGTTTCCTACCCCACAGGCCTCCTGCTCTTGATGGCAGGAACTGCTGTTTGGAAGATGAAAAGCCAGGGACTGATTAGTCCAAAGCTGGAAAGCATTTTCTCTCTTAAAAAAAAAAAAAGAAAGGCCATTAATAATCAGCAGAGCATTTAATGAGAGGCTAGAAGGAGTTCTCAGCATTAAGAGGGGATTAATGGTAATCTTCACTGCTTGTGCCTCCTTGCTGCATGGAAAAGGCTATGACCTGCTCCTGCTGAAAAGGCCCAGGGCCCGGAGGAGTGTGGTCTGGCTGGTACACGCAGCATCCAGACCTTGCTGGGCTAGGGTCCACCCTGTGAAAGCTCCCTGTTGGAAGGAAACAAGAGAGAAATCATGGCTTCTGTCAAAGCAGCAGCTCCCTGGTCATTGTTGGTGTGACTTCCACCTCACTGAACAAAAGGGACTGTGACTTCAATAGGCAGAGAGAAAGGAATGATTTTTCCTGTGCATGCACGTATCGAACCCAAATGCCACCAGAGACGGTGCTGTTTTCCCAGCAGAATTTGCTCTGATGGGGTCACCGCCCTAGGGCTGGAATGAAGTTAAACTGCTGATTCACAAGCCCGGGAACACACAGGTTGATTATTGACTAAAAGTCTGAGGCACCATGGCTGGGGCATGGGGAAGAAGTGTGTGTGAACAGGGCCAGGTGCCGGCTGCACAGAACGTTCCCCAGATCCCCGCCTGCGCCTTGGAACGAGCTCCCTTTGGATGTACACCACTCCTTCTGTGCTCCCTTTCAGGAACAGTTTGAGCTTTACTGGCACCAGCGTGTACCGCAAGCCAGAGTCTGGAGCTGCACACTCAAGTGTTAAAGGGACCTTGCAGCTAGATTTGGGTGTCTGTGTGTTCATGGTGGAAATGCTCACTGACTTCTCAGCCCACTGGGGAACAGAAACCAGAGGCACAGGCAAGGGTGATCCTTGAAGTCGGGTGTAGGGGGGGGGTCCTTTGTTTCCCCAAACGTCCACCAATAACCAACTGACCTGACCATGGGACTCATAGCTGGTATGGTGTGCATCAGTCAGCCTCTTTTAACGTAAAGGACAAATTTAGTCTGTGACAGAAACTGGATCCAATCTATCTAGCCACAATCTACTGGAACTGCAAAGAACTGGGATGGACCCTCGAGAGTTAAAAGGTTCATGGGATAAATTTGGATGATGAACAGATTGGAGGAAACCACAATCTGTTCACGGATCTTCCAGGAGCTGACAAAGAGGCCGCATTTACTGAACACATATATATAGCTGCAAATTGTTCGCTCAGTTCTGTGAATGGGAAACTCGCTGCCCTTGCTTTCTATTTCTGTCAAAGGCTGGGGCTGATTCTCCTCTCCCACCCATGCTATGCTGGCCTAACACTGCTGATTTGGAATGACTCCTGATTTACAGGGGTGTGAGGAGAGAGCAGGCTTAGACCCATTGTGTTGGATTGGTGAGCATCTTCCCTTCATTCTGAATCTCCCTCTCTGGGTCTCTCCTGTGCAGACAGGCTTAGTGAAGTATCCTCGACCTTCTTCCTCACCTGATTTCTCTCCTATGAGACTCCTGCTGTACAGGTTTCAGTCTCTGTGAATCAGACTGGTCTGCAACCTAAGCACGCTTCCCTACCAGCGCTCAGCCCCAGTCTTGTCTCACCTACTTGGGTTGAAGGTGTTTGTGCTGCTTCTCTGTATCTGCTGTCTCTTCCCAACTCCCCCTCACTTTATGGCAATAGCAAATGGAGACATTTTTGCCAAGAAGCTTTCCTCAAGGTCATGATTGCCCCTGCTAAACTACAGAGATGCAGATGCCAGCCTAGATGCCACCCACGTATACCTCTCTCTCCATCTCTGGATGTGCCTGTACTGACACACGCTGCTTTCTCTTACAAAAACAAAAATTCACCTTACTCAATAGCCTTCCCAAGCCCAGCCTCCATGAATCAGTCTGTGCTGCGGCAACTTCCCTCAACAACCTCCAGGAGAGCACAGCAGGCCGGGCTTTAACGGTACAAATGTACTTTAGGAAGCGCTGCATGCCCGGCTGTTGGGCTGCAGCTGGAGACTGCCTGGCTTCCCATCTCTCAGCTCTGCCATGCCCTCTGTATGGTCTCGCAAATTCAGGAGGCATGACTCACAGACGTCCTTGTATGAATCTCTGCTGACTGCCCCTTACTAAAATTAGACCCTACTCTGTCTTGCCGGTAGGCTTTTCAAGTGGGTTTGGTAATGACAGAAGGTACAGATGGGCAGATCAAAGTCCTCTGTCTGTACCCCAGCAAGTAGAGCAAGCGTAGTGCTCCAACAACTGAGACCGGAATAGGACCGGTGCTGGGCAGGAGAAGGGAGTTTTGACCCCGCTGGTCCATCTTTTCTTGACCTCTCTGCTGGGGCAGCCAGGGAGGGTCTTAGTGACAATGCTGATGGGGATGTTTTGTATCCTCTAGGAAGGGGAATAAGACCTCTGACTCATTTTACATATGCCACCAAAAAGATGGTAGAGACTGACTGTATCAGGTGAAAGGCTCTTCTTTTATAAAGGCTTTGAGTGATCAATCATTAGCCAATGCCCTGAGTTATATCACTGCTCCAGTCTTCAGCAATTGCAACCATCTGGGCCAGGGACTCTTTTGTTGCCCTTTATTCCTCCCTAAAGGACTGTGGGCTGAGTTCACTTGGGCCTGAATCCCTTGTCCAGCCCGCATTCCTCACAGCCTCATCCTCTCTCATGCTTTTAAAGCATGATCACAGCCGCTGGCACTGGGCACTCTGATGGCCTGAAACAGTGTTGTTGGGATGGGGGCACGGGATCACCGCACAGCAAGGTTTCAAAAACACACTGGCCATGTGCTGGAAAGCTGCCAGTCCTGTTTTTTCCTTGAGGACATTCACTGGAAATTAAGTCACTTGCAGATTTTCCCATCAGAGCCTGGCTGTTTCCTGCTGTGCTCAAGGGCTGGAGCCGGCTACAAAGCAGTGATGCAGAAGGCTGAGGCTTGCTGTAGCACCAGGGTCTCTGAGGGGGCAGGAGGCTGTCAGCAGGATTGTTAATCTTGGTGCATTTACACCCCAGGAAGTGGAGGCTGCCTACTGCAGCTGCTGCAGTGCCTTATATTTTGGTTCCTGGGGTGGAATGCGTATGCAAGTGGATGCCTAGGCCCCTATATGATTCAGGAGGAAAGTTAGGAGCCTCAAACTGGCTTGAGGACTGGGAATTTACTGCCTGCAGCTAGTGAATAAGAAGCAACAGGGACTGGAGGTTTTCTGAGCTCTTGCCTCTCCCTGTACCTGAGGGCCCTCACCCAAGGGCTTCCATTCACTTGGGGTCTGCAGCCCCCCTGGTACTTCCATACAGCCCCTTGTCCCCGGTGCAGTGGTGCTCTGATGCGCTCACAGCACACTGGAAGCGGGGAGGGATATTCAAGAAATCCTTTGCTTTGAACTTCTCTGAGCAACCAGCCTCTCCCTGGTCAGCCCAGCAGCCTCACAGTCATGTGCAATTAAAATAAAGGGGCTAATACATAATTAACAGATAATAAATAATTACTAAATCACTGTTTCTTCCTGGCCTGGTGGCATGGTCAGGCAGAGAGTTCGTGTTTCGTCACAAGGCAGGAATAAAAATAGGATCAACATAAGACAAACATGCCCTTGCTTACAGCACCTGCAGTTTTAAGGAGGGCACCAGTGTTTCCGAAGCTCCGCAGAAAGTTCTCATCCTGGGAGGTGTGGGGTACAGGGCAGGAGCCATGTGTGAAAAGGAGAGGATGGGATGGTATGCTGGGACCTCAAGGTTTCACAGGCAGTCTCAAAGGGTTAAAAATGTCACACGGGCAGGTTTAATGCCAATCCTAATCATCTAGGTGGGGATGAGAAGCTAGAGACCTCCCCAGGGCTTGGGTGGAGCTCCACAGGCCTGCAGCCACACATATGAAAGCCAGATACAGACTCTTCCTTTCTGAGGGTCACTGGCTGAATGGGGTTAAACCCTACAGCAAGAGATTGTATCTGTCTCTGCAAGGCAAATGCCCTCTCCCTCTCACTAGCCCCCTCCCCATCCCCACCTGTAGCAATGCCTTTTTCTTGATAAAGCTTATGCTTTCTCACCCTTGCAGATAGCCCCTCTGCTCCAGTCAACGTTACAGTCAAACATCTGAAGGCCAACTCAGCTGTTGTGACCTGGGATGTTCTGGAGGATGAAGTCGTCATTGGATTTGCAATCTCCCAGCAGGTATCCTCACCATTGCTGCCCCGTTTCACCTCTGCTGGGTCCCCCTCTTCTCTACCCCACCACTTTCCTGGGCTTAGGGGCTGGCAGAGACAAGAGCAACCTCTGGATTTAAGCCCACCCCCTTGCCTGCACCTCTTGCAAGGCCCTTATGAAGCTGGTGCAGAATCACTCTCTTCCCTTGCCTTATCTCCTCTCCTCTCCCTG
>JAGPOW010003022.1:108518-140999 GCA_030014935.1 Caiman crocodilus
GGAGTGCATCTTGGACAGGGTGGCTGTAGGGAGCAAGAAAAGGGTAATACCACCAGATGCCTGTGTGAGGTGGTTTAGTGGATCCCACACCTCCAGCACCCTTCTAACTGGCCTGTCCAGCAGGAAACCAGGGAAGCCGAACTCCCCCATCCCTGTAGGAGAGGGGCTGGGCACATCACCACGATGGAGTCTCAGAAGCGAGCGCTGCCTGGGCTCATGTAGCTCATGCTACATTGGGGTCGTTAAGCTGTTCAGCTTCCAGGGACCGATCCAGCACTTGGCACTGACATTAAGTGCACTTACAAGTAAAGCTAAGTCTCCCTCAGGGAGGAAGCTCCCTCCCTGTGCAAGGCACCACAGGACACCCCTCCCCTTCTCCAACCTCCGGCCTCATCCCGCTGTTCACCAGCTCTCAACCGTGTCTTGTGGCAGGGAAACCAGCTTGAGGCATGACAGGGAAAAACTGTGGGGCCTGGAGGTGCTCGGAGCTTTGTTGCTGGCTTCAGTGAGGGCAAGAGCAGGCTATTACCCTGCAGCACCATCACGGTTCCCAGGCACCTCTCCCCCAAGCAGCAGACCTCGGCACTGGCGATGCCCAGTGTGTACGAGTGCCTCTAGGGATGGAGCAGTGAGGACCTGCATGCAAACCCCATCTCTAAAAACCAGGCTGAGGGTCCTGCTGTCTCACTCTTGTGGAGTTAAATTTGACTGGTTGAGACGCCTGTCAGGACTAAGTTAAAGGTGGTGCCTTGGCCTCACGTTGCACTTGGTGCCAGGCTGAAATATCCCCTTCAGGTCACTGTTTTGCCCCGTCTCTTACTCTGGGGCCCTGCTTCCCTCGGTCACGCCCAGGAAGAGTGGAAAGGGCGCAGGCAGCATGGGGTCTGCCGTGCCCCAGACAGAGCCCTCCCCCTGAGCTCACGGGCTCTCCTGCCTCGGGCTTGCAGAAGAAGGACGTGCGCATGATGCGCTTCATCCAGGAGCTGAACACCACCACGCGCTCCTGTGCACTCTGGGACCTGGAGGAAGACACCGAGTACATCGTGCACGTCCAGTCCATCAGCATCCAAGGCCAGAGCCCAGCTAGTGAGCCCGTGCTCTTCAAGACCCCCAGAGAAGCTGAGAAGCTGGCCTCAAAAAATAAAGGCAAGTATAACCGAGGCCTTCTGTGGCCCCCTTGGCTGTCCAGGTGGGGTGAGGGGGAGCTATGGAAAGGGGGGACTGATGCATTTCCAAACAAGAATAGCCGGACTAAAAGCATTTGGGACTTGATTTTCCTCTCACCACTGCAGTGGAGATGGTGGGGCTTCAACCCCTACCTATGGCAGTATCTGAGCTTGCTAATTTAAATCTGGCACTTTACCTGCAGTGTAGACAGACCCCTAGTGAGCGCAAGAGAATCCAGCTCACACGAGCTACAGGTCACTGCGGAATAAGACTGTACTAATGTCTAGCAAGGGGCAGGCCCTCATGTGATCCCATCTTTAGTACAGAACCCATTGCCCACAGCAAGTTGGCTGTCTCAGTGGAACAGTGCCCGAATCTTAGTCACTTGTGCTGCCAAACCTTGACTCTCCCCATTCCTCTTTTATCTGAGTTATAGCAGAAGTGGCACAGGAGATGGGGAGGACGTTTTCAGGGCTGGCATCCAGGAAGAGCATGCCAATCGGCTTAGCAAGTGAAGGATACCAGGGGAAATTCCTGGTCAGGCAGCGCACTCAGTTTGAGTTAGAAGCCGTGGGACTGCCACCGTGGTATTGAGATGAGGCCCTGAGATTTACTCATTCTTCCTCTGCTTGGATTCAAAGTCAGCAGAGAAGAGATCCCATTTCCTGACATGTCAAGTGTCTGCCCAATCTTTAAGGCCAAGCAGAAAAGAGCCTTCATTCTTCCTTCTGGAAAAACATCCAGACATTTCAGGTGGCATAAATGCAAGTCAAACTGATGCTTCACATCATCAAGGCACGTTAGCAAGCAGGGGAGTTAAAGGAGTCCACGTCTGAGAGGGTCCTTGATGACTTCTTCAGGGCCTGAACAGGCCTTTCAGGCAGGACTCCAAGCATGCAGCGAGTTCCTGGCTCATTCTGCTGCAGTGTTTTGGTGCCTGTAACTACTGAACTGCTGCTCATCTGAAAGCATGGAGAGAAGCACTGCCTACTTCCCAGGAGGCCTGAGTGATGCTCTTCTTTGTGCTTCGAGGTCAGGGAGGCACACTGTGCCCTATGACGGACTAATCTTTCCTGCATCCCTCAGTTCTACTAGAAAATACTATGGGAAGGGCATAAATCTATAAATGGGGTGGTGGGAATGCCAATGATGGCTGGAATATACACAGCTTAGACATTATGGTGATAGACACTGCAACAAATGCCAACCCAAGGAGAAGAATGGAGATGCTACATCTCACTGAAAGTTTGGAAGATCTTTGAACTTCATGCACTCCTAGTGCAGGCTGGGGCCCAGAGATAACCAGGTGAACAATGGGGAATTTTCCTGCAGCCAGTTGGGTTTATTCTTCCAAGTTTACAAAGCGGCTTTCTGGTTTGCAGTCACTCAGCATTGCTCACCAGGGATCTGTGGGTTGGGAGAGGAAAGAGTGTGTGAAAAGAGTAGGCAGAGTCTCACTGACTTCATTGCATGGTTGGCTTTCATTGTCTTTCTCTCCCCCCGGGCAGACGAGGTGACAATGAAGGAGATGGGGAAGAAGGACCAGCTTCGAGCAGGGGAAATTCTCATCATTGTCGTGGTGTTGTTCATGTGGGCAGGTCTGTACCCGTCTATAGCGAAGGCAGCTCATGTTCCCTAAGTCAGCTCGTTTGCTTTGTTTGCATGCATGAATATTTGCACAAGATGCTCAGAAAGAGAAATCTCGACTCTCCCATCTACAGCATGACACATTTTGCAATAAATGCATTTCATCTTCCTCTGGGCATGGGGCACTGTTAGAGGCACGATGCTGAATTAGTTGGATAACTGCTCTGATTTGGTACAGCAGGAGGTAGGATAACAGTTTTAACAAACAAATTGCCTTATTTGTCGTGGCAAATCCTATATTCTGAATCCTTCTAGGCAACATTGATGAAAACACTCTTACCCCTCTCTGGTTATTAAAACAACATGGCCTAATCAACTTGTATCAGTGTCACTATCTGGCTTATTATAAGCCTGCGAGCCACATGCAAAGCTGTAATTTTTGTAAAGCGGTTCAGCCAATATACTAACAACAAACAGTGCAAAGCAAGAGTGAGATACGGCCTTCAGCCTCACACCCAAGCATCCGCTGTTGTATATTTACTAAAACCCACTTCAGGCTCCATTAAAATAATAGAACTGTTAGAAGAACAAGTGGTCTGAAGCAACAAAACATAAACCACCAAGACAGCCCTAAACCTGAATTGGGTATAAAAATCAAAGTTTGAATGACCTAAACTTTCTACGTATGCAAGCTCAGAACTGATCAGCTTTGTACCGATTAGTATCAGCAAAGCCAGGGGGACGGTGATGAGCTGTGGGTAACCACTTTGAAAAGGTCGATAAATGGTACAGACAGGAAAGCATCCAGGGAACTGTCCCAGTCTGAAGAATCTGTGTATTTGTGAAAAATTCCCACTACCTTGCTCCTGTGATATTCCCCTGGACTTACGTGAACTAACTGTCAGGCCTCAGAATAGCTCTTTAGGTTGAACGGGCCAAGAGCTGGGGAGGGTAAGGGGAATGATGAGGCTATCAAAAGGAAGCAGGAAGCCAGTGGGAGCTGTGGGTGCTCAGCACATTTGGAAATGGGATGGTGTGCTTAGATGCCTAAACGTGGTCTTCAGAGCCTACCTTGAAGACCCCATTTTGAAAATCTTGGCCCAGCTCTCCAGGCCTCACCCAGTCTGCAGCCTGACTGCGCCTACGTGAGCTGTGCTACATCAGGCTGGTTTAAAAAACCTATGGATTAAAGCAGGGCCAGCTACACAGCAGGGGCTGAGAAGTGGGGCTGCAGGGTGGGGCACAGTGTAGACTTATCAATCCTGGGGCCACCCTGCAATGGGAAGAGCTTAGAAGAAAGTGGTGGGAGCTCCACAGACTAATGGGGCGGCTAGCAAGTGGGTTACTTCATTCACCACCCCAGCATTATGATCCCCCAAACCAATGTTTGCAATATCATATGAGAAAAGAAAAGAACACCCAAGGTGTTTAGGAAAGCAACAATTTCTGCAGTATAAGCTTGGGACTCTGTACACTCATAAAGCTATATGACCCCCTATAGAGCCATACCTATTTGCAAAAACCAGCCTGGCCCCTGCGTTTTAATCTAGCTCCTGTGTGAGAGAGAAACCCCCTTCCTGGATATAGTGCTTTCACAGTGTTCTCTGCGGCCAGCACTTTGGCTCGCGCAGGTTGGACCCTTAAGGAGACGGGGAAATAAAGTCTGTGCTCACTGCTCTCTGGATAGTCCCAGCTTTCTCCTGGCCTCCATTCAGCAGCTGCTGCTGCTACATCAAACATTCATGAAGCAGCGCAGTGCACTGCTCGGCAACCCCCCATCACAGTGGCCTGGAGAAGGATATTTCAGGTGAAACAAAGCAACTGGCACGCAAGGAAATTAATGATACAGTAAACTGTACAACCCGTAAAATGCAGCCTTTCCTCGTCGGCATTAATGGTCTTTGTGCCAGATGGAAGGGATCGCTATGTACACTGTGTGTGCACAGATCCATGCAGACAAACAACTACTGCTGGGACAGAGAGCCACCACATTCGGGGCACGAGGTTAAAGACAAGCGTCCCCATGTGCCCTCCAAGAACGTGTGGGTGGCGTCACAGAAGATGATCGCCCCGTTGAGAGCAATCACTCAGACCTCTGCCCCTGAATTATGAACTGGTGATTTTCCCTCTGGACTACGGGTCTGTGCCTGAGCTCTGAGGCAGGCACTGCCAGGGCAGAAGGCAGCTCCAAGGCGACACAGAGCTTCCCTGCTTCCCTTGGATCTTCCCTTGCTAGGTGAGGTGCTCCAGTCCCTTGCCATCCCAGAGCGCAGCCTGACTCACAGCCTTGCTTCTGGCAGCCTAACAGCCTCGACATGCTTTCAGCTGGTTGTATGCTCCCTCATTTTTTCCTAAAGCTCTACCGATTGCTATGCTTAGGGAGGGTTAAATTATGGCCTCCAGGGACACTGGGTGAAAATCTCTTCTGGTGTAAACTCCCGCAGTTTTGCTGACTTCAGTGGAGCTATGCTAATTTACATTATCGGGGGATTTGGCCTAGTTATGCTAAAATTCACACAGCCAGGGGTTGTTTCCCCAGAGTGATCTGGAGATGAAATGAGGTTGCAAACCAGAGATCAGACAAACAGGGCAGGGGATACTTGTGTTCCCCTAGGATCCTTTCCAGGCATAAGTGAATCCAAATGGTCCGGCAGCAGCAAGACCTGATCCACATACATATAATATTTCTTCCACCAACAAGTCTTCAGTTAGCCAAGCCATGATACCTGCTTTTCACAGGCCACTCTCCGCTAATGATAATAACTAAATGAGAACCCAGACTAATGGTATGGGAAATCCAGCGTCTCTGCTCCTTTATGTCATTTAGATAAAGAAGTTACTATCTCTGCATTATTAGGTACAAATCTCCTGCCTATAAAAATATTCATTTGGGATCAACTATTTACAAGAAGTAACTCAAAGGTTAAAGCAACAAGAGGGGATCCAGTTTCCCTAATGTTCAGGTCATGGTATGAGCAAAGAACCATCCACCATTGTGAAGTTGATGGGGAAGTGCTTCTTTTAGAGAAAATGGAGGTCTGTGGGTGGGGGAAATCTCTGCAAAACTGACAAGGTATTTACAGCATTTCAATCCGAAAATTACTTTTCCCAGTCCTGCATCTGATGCAGCTGTGACTCAGATGTGGAGGCATTATTAGTGAATGCAAACTATGGTTAGTCTCAGCTCACATATGGATTTAACCTTCTTTGATGGCGCAGTGCAGGTAGTATGAGGCTTGGAGTTAGGGCCTGGATTCTAGTCCTGACTTTGGCATTGCCACAGGTAGTTGCTTTGCCCCTCTTTCACAAATGAGGATGGTATTATGTAGGCAGGTGTCAAGGTGACCTCCCAAGACTAACCATTAGCTCACATGCCCAAAAAAAGGATCTGGAAGACAACATGCAAAAGTGGCACCTGGTGACAGCTGCCATCAACATTTATCTCTGCAAACGCCTTTGAGATCGACAGGTGGAAAGCTCCATGTGTGTGCAGGGTCTTATTGCTAGGAGAGTTGGAGTCTCTCCTGGCGGAGGCGAGGAGGAAGCAGTACCTCCCCGGCACCCCTGCCCCTGTATTTGGACCCTGTAGGCCGAGGTGTTGTTTTGGGGTCAGGACACAACAGAGAAGCATCCGTGAAAGACACTTTCATGCTCTTCATTTGTCACAGTTGCCCCTCCTTTGCTCTCCATACACTAAGTGTGTGGGAGGAAATTTCCACTGGCAGTTCTCTCTGCTGTATAGTGTGCTCATCACATCCTGCAGCTCTGCAGCCTTTCTCTTAGCTCCAGGGAAACAAAGCTAAGAAAGCACATTTATAGTGAAGAGAAATTCCAGGATGCCCCTGTGCTTGCAAAGCAGAGATCCCGTTAAACCTTCCCACGTGGCCAGGGCTAACTACTGTCTAAATGAAGAGCTTAAAGCACCTGTCCCATTTAATGAAAGGCAAGTGGGACCCAGTTAATCTTCTCCCCAACTGACTTAGAGCAAAATCTGTCACTGTGAAGAGGGGTGACTGTGTGTTAGGAAAGGAGCCTTAAGACGGGGTGCTAATGCTGCTGAGATCTCTGCCGGACGGTGCAGAATGGTGCAGCGGGCTTGGGATCTCTGATTGCTGCAGACTCCAGAGGCCTGGCTCATTTGTGATGGCTAATGCTTTTTCCTGGTAGGGGTGATCGCCCTGTTTTGCAGGCAGTATGACATCATCAAAGATAACGAACCCAATAACAACAAGGAGAAAGCCAAGAGCGCATCCGAGAACAGCACTCCTGAGCACCAGAGCGGAGGGCTCCTGCGCAGCAAGGTAAGAGGAGGGGGCGAGGCAGTCAGTCTGTTCCCTGCCGGGCTTCACTTGGAAAACCGGCCTTCTGGCAAGGGTCCAGACTACAGTACTCTCTCTGGTGGGCCCAGACAAGTCCACCAGGCACCTAAGTGCAGTCAGGAGAGACAGCGTAGGTGTCTAGGTTAATGGACCTTGTGTAGGTTAATGGTTTGAGAACCCATCTCCAATTCAGGACACGCATGTTCCGTCTCCGAGACTCACTCCATGGCCTTAGTTAAGTAATTTCAGCTCTGTGCCTCAGTTTCCCCATCAATAAAATGGGGATAATAATATCAGTCCACATTTGTAAAGTGCCTTGAGAGCTCTGTTACCTGAAAGCGGTGAGCCAAGGCCACTATGTTTGGACCCCACAGCCACGATGATGTCTGTCAGTGGCAGATGGGATGTTATTTCTGTTCTCACATAAACAACGAGCAGCACATGCAAGACAAGGAGCCACTGTAGTACTTACTGGCAGAACCACAGGATTAAAGTACATTGTGGCAAATTGGATCTGTACTGATACCAGAGTTGGGCATCTGCTTTGAAGCAAATCATTTTCTCAATCTCTCCTTTCTCTTCTCTTGCCCATAGACCGTTCCCTAGCACGGCCTTATTGCCTTGCATTTATTCTTTATTTCACATGATTCACTGACGAATTCCTGCCCTGCAGTTCATTTAGGAGCGGTTTGTCCCAAGGGTTCAGTATTCAAGCTCTGTTAGTTGGTTCTGATTTGACAGGCCGGTCGCGTGGTGCATTCCCTGCTCCCTGACTGGATGAACTAACTTTCAGAAGCAGGTTGTCATCTGAATTCAGCTGATGGTTACAGAATTCAAAATTCATTTTCCAAAAATGTTCAACAAGAACCACTTTTTCCACACATTTCTGCCAATAAACCTCACTTGCTGGGATGGCGCTGGGAAGTGGTACAGAACTTACTTATCGGCAGCCGGTGAGAAGTGGAAGATGAAACGAATCTGAACACAGCAGGGCCTGTCTTTCAGTTCGGTGTTTGCACAGTGCTGAGCACATGGGGCTTGGTTCTAAGGGGAACTCCTGGGTGCTGCCTCCGTGCAAATCAGACATCAGAGAATTCCAGGTTGGCTTTTTTTAGTATCCACCTAACTCTTCACATAACTGATTCCCTGCCAAATGTATTCGTAGCAGAAGAGTTCTGCTCTTTTTTGGCACTGTTGTTGAAAATGAGACTTACACATTTGAAGAAACCTAGGCTCCTTTTTTTTTTTATTCTTTGAGTAAGGCTACAAAGTCCAACACCAGAGCCAATTAAGGATCTTGCAGGTGGAGGGTAGAGCAAAACTCAGACTGAGCTCAGATCAGCAAGCAAAAGCTTATGGCTCAATGCAGAGATCGGTGGGGTTCTGTGTGCACAGAGGTGTTACACCAAGTGATCTGCAGAATCAGGGCTAAACCAATTACTAGCCGGGATCTCTGCCAGTACCCAGGACGAACATGCCACTTCCTTCCCAGATTCAAATGTTTTCCTTCTGCTTTAATTTGCTTAGTCCAGGGAGTCTGGGATGATTGATGGTAATGCCAGTTGTTTGGAAGGAGAGTGGTAGCTCTGCATTTGATTCCAAAGATAAAGAAAAGGACTGGAGATGCATCCAAACTGCCAAACATTTCTGTTCCCTTGGCTCTGTGCATTTTGATGACACTTCTTTATTCCCTTGCTCTGGCAGGCTGCCCTTGGTGGTGATGAGCTCTTACGGTTTAGGAAAAGCTGCTCAATATTTTGTTAACTCTGCAGTTGTTGGTATGACTTATGTCGCGGTTCCTTTGTCCCCAACCTCATCCCCACCTGATGTACAGACAGTTTAAGGCAGTGACAGCACTAGCTCTGGACCGTAGGATACTTCTCTTCCCTCCCCCCAGCCCCACTCCCTCCAACTTCCCCAAGCCCTCTGGAGCAAACATTTAACCCACCACCACTGAGCAGGCAGTAGAGCCAGCTGTCCTGTCATTTCTTCCACGACCACTGGAATCTGCCCCTTGGAGATGCTGTGCAATGTTGGCATTTCAGACCTGATGCTTCCATCAATCAATCAACAACCCTCTCACCTCTGATGTTTTAATTAGTAGGGCCCGATCTGTCATTGCCCCACCCTCGGTGTAGTCATTCCCCTTCAGTGAGAGGTGGGTGTGAAGTGCTGCGGCATGGAGACTTCAGGATGACAGCATTTTTGCTCTGATATGAACCACTGCACCAACTGCAGGGTAATGATGCTGAGTTGGGTTTCTAGAGCACAGGGTCAAACGCTCAGCCTGTTTCTCTGACCAGGAGTTATTGACTCCGGCCCCACAGCTGACCCCTACCTTGCAGGAGACAGGAGCTTTAACCCAAATGAGATTCATCAATGCACTGCACACATCTTTGATGGTTCTCCCCAGCCATCCCCAGACTTTTATTTTCTTTTCCCCCTTTTTCTAGTTTCCAAAAAATAAGCCCTCCGTGAATATCATTGAAGCGTGACAGCCCGCCATCAGCAGAGGGACTCCATTTCCCACTCTCTGCCTCTGAGCCCTGAGGACACGGAAGGTGAAGTATTGTTGGAGTGGTCTGGAAAGAGGCCTGTTGGATGCCACCATCTGGCATAAAACTCCTTTTCCTCGGTCTGCAAGGACATCCGGAGAGAAAGGACAAACTTGCAAAAAACAAAACCTTCACTGTCTCGGGGGAGAAAAGCTTCTGTGAAACTGATGCCTCCGGTGATCCTACCCAGGACTAACAGCTCACCCAGGCTGTGACAGATCTCCAGTTGCATCCTCCACCCTCCCCTCTCCATCTCCCAGAGCAAATCTCCTCTCTTCGGAAACATACAGGGGTTTATCCCACTTTTGTTCTGTTTTGCTGTCGCCACGTTTCAACAGTGCTGACATGGGCTCAGGCATCACTCGCCACATCTCCGCTTCGGAGTGACAAGGGGAGATGATTTCTCTCTAGATACAAGCAGCAGCGAGGACCTGGGCTGCTGTCAGCTCTGCTTTCGCTCCCTCCCATTCACGTTTGTTGTGTAACCAGTTTTGCAGGTGGGTTTTTAAGAAAAAAAGCAAAATCACAAAAAAAAGGCACCCGACAGTTTCCACCTGGATGATCAGGACTGCTCTCCACTAAGGAAAGCTCTTGTCTCCACTCCTGCTGTCTCTCTTACCCTCGCACATTGTTACTGGCCTGGGAAATCAGGGTGGAACCCCAAATGGTGCAGCCCAGCAGTGACGAGGGACCGGAAGCTGTTGTCTGGCTCCCAGGATAACCTGAATCCTTTCTCCATGGTGTTTTACAGCTGGGTCTGACTGAATCTACTAACAGTAGGAAAAACGGTCCATTAAAAATGTAGCCAGTTAGCAAAAAAGAAAAAAAGTCATGATAATAATGGTTGCTATGCAAGGTTCCCAGTGGTGACAGGTATCTCATTCATGCTGAAGGGTCTCTGCCTTAGTGGCTGAGCACCTGATTCTTTAACAAGCTGCTTCTTCATTGGGTCCAGTGCATAGGTCTGGTTCTCCCTCTGTCTCGTCTCCAGGATTCACGGAGACCTTGTATTGCCAGGTATCGGTTAGAGCTACTTCAGAGCTTGAGGAAAGCGATAAGAGGAAGGAGGGAGTCTCCTGTCCTTTAATGACCACTTAACGTTTGCAATGTGACAGGTTCCCTCCAAGTGATGGTGCTTTGGGGGCTGCTGGGTGCAAGGCTGCCAAACGGAAGAGGTTTACTATCTGGGTTTTGCCATCGGGTTTCTGTACTTATTCAGTCACCCCCCAAGGCTGTTCCATACATGTGGGAGGATGAGAGGGGCTTGTCACTGCCCTGTCAAAGCAAGACTTAAATCTCCCGGTCGCAAGCCAACCTGCAGTCAGGTTCAAAAGCTGCTGCAGAGAAGCCAGCAGGCAGCTGCTGAGTTTGGACCCTTTCACCTGCCATAGCCATCAGCCTCTCCGAGGCCGTCAATCTGCACAGGTGGTGTGGGGAAGTTTGCACGCAGAAACTTTTCAGACAAGCCTATTTCAGAAGGCAGAGGAGCCCCACACAATCCTGTACACTTGATCCTCTGCAGAGAGACATTCCTCCCACCACCTAAACAGTGAGGTCAAGGCCTCTGACACAGCTAGAGCAATAACCACTTTTAATGTACAGTAATAGATTAAAGGCACATGTCATTTCCTTGTAAATACCTGAATATAGCAATGTTTCCTTTGGGTCTGCTGTGGCAGAGTGTATGAAGCGAAAGACAGGGTCTTTCTATCTAGATTCCTGGGATTATGAAGATGGCTAATTTCCCCGTCTGGTTTTTAGAGAGCCATGAAAGTTCAGTAAATGGGGGGTGAAGGGAAGGAAAAAGCTGCAAAACAAGTAGAGCTACAGCTTTGCTTAGGCAGTAGCTTCCTCCAGAAATGTCTCAGTTATCTTATAATAAATGGCAGTCAACATCTATAGCTTGCCTATAAAGGGAGATTTGGGACATATGGTACAGCATGTGCAAAATGATGAAGGAGATGCTCTATCGTAACCTGCAAGCAGCCTGCCAAATGAGCAGACCCTACTCTCCAAGCTGCCTATCGGCATGGAAATACAGCCTGGGGGGGATGTTGGCAGGTTCAGGGTTGTTTTAAAGAGATTTTTCAGAAAATTCAGATAACATCCCTGATTTTTTGACAGTAATCATTGTTGTCTCCTGGTGACGAGTTCTGGCTATTTCTACTCCAGCAGCAACCTGCTTGCTCACCTTTCGTTAGGCAGAACTAACAGGAGGCAGAGCTGCTTGTTCAGAGTTAAGTATTCACACCGTGATGTGGCAGGTGGTAAAAGGGTGCATCATTATGTTCCATAACTGCAGGCTTTAAAGGTAAGGAATGATGCTATTAGCGAGAAAAACAAATGCTGGCTGGAAGCAACTTGACTCATAGCAGAGAGGATTTCCAAGCTTTCACAAGCAGTTGACTCTCTTCAAGTTGTCTAAATCCATGAGAATTAAGTCTCTAAGTAGCTTTAAGGGTCTAGGCCTAAGTGACTTAGGATCGTAACTCTTCTCTTCTTTCAGTGAGTGTGTGGGTCCTCAGTCACATAGGTGCTTTTCAGTAAGGAAAGAGACACTGCTTTCCAAGAAACAAGTCGACAAGTGCTGAAAACCAGGTACGACCCAGGACAGAGATGGTCTTAAAGGATGCCCATGTTTTGCTTAACCGCTGATTCTCGGCTACGTGCTGGAGGCCATCACGCTTTGTGAGTGCAAGTTTTACTGAAAAGTGAGAAGCGAGTGGGAATGCGCTGGTTCAAAAGCGTTTCCAGAGAGCCTCAATGAGAACTGATTTTCCACTCAGCGCAAGATCAAAGCACAGCAAACATCCGAGCAGCTCTGCTGATGGCGTGCAGTTACTGACGACTAATTCAGCTGATTTCCAGGAACCAATTAAGCAGAGGCTAGGTGCACAATAAGGAGTAAGAGAGAGAAAACAGGATCCCTGTGCCGGTGTACGTTTAAAGTTAAGCACCACTTGCCTTTATTCATTAAAGCACAATAATCTTGCACCTGTATGCACCAATTTAGCACCAATTTAGTCAATATATGCCTCCCCCACATGCTCTAGTTCAGAGAAACTGAGCCACAGGAGGCGATGTGGAGCAAACAATCCAACTCAGCATGCCCCTCCAATTCAATACACTAATTGCTGTAGCTTTCCTACTCACTTCCCTCTGTACCCTAAGAAACAGCACAAACTCTGTTCCCCTGCTTCTTGGAGAGAAATGAGAACATCAAGTATTTCATCCACTGACAGTTCAATAGCATTGGAGGAGAAAACACCTACACGCTCGAAAGTGTTAGTATAATCTCAGCTGGTAATGGCTTTCTGGAGGAGATGTAAATGGAGAGAAACAGACTGTTAATGCTAGTATTCGCCTAAGACATTAAAGGTTATGCCACTCTAAAGTGTGCATCATAGCCGCACATCCATTTCCAACATATCAAATATGGCCCTTCATTGATTGAATAGTCAGACATGAGATCCTAACAAGGAAGGAATGAAGATTACCCCATATGTTCAACCAAATGTAATTTCCCAACATTTGCAATAAATCTTACTCTCTCAGTATAATGAGCTATTATGGATTTGCCAATATATAGATCACTGATGGGCAGGCAAACTAACCAAATTTGGTAGATTTCCTAGCACTTGTTAATGAACTGTTCCTATCAGCAAAGGGACTGTGAAAACACCGTTTCCTCTACAGATCTGCTCTTGGTTTGTGTTCAGTTATATCTGCCAACCTTATAGATTAATGGAAGCATGTTCCTATTCCTCTCGGGCCTTTTAACCCACACATTTACGGGAGAGCAAGCTGGTGTCTATTCCAGCTTGTGCATCATCATTAATTTTGTTTAACTAAGTTCTAAATGCAGAACTCTTATAATCAGTGACAGAGCCAGGAAAGCCACAGCTTGAATTTCAGATCCCAGATGGAGTCAGTAGAGCTGGCAGCTAGGAGAACCATCTTTTTCCTTGTGAACTGAACACATTTGATGTGGAGCGGTTGAGAGACAATAACGAGGGAGCCCCACAATGCCGTTTTACAATTCTCGACACAAGGACTCACTTGGCACCATCCACGGCTAAAATGTAACCTATTTATACCAAAGGTGCCCTTTCCTCAGAGGGTGCAGTTGATAGAATAGTTTATGTGCCCCTAAACCAGGGCAGACTAACCACTGCCAGCAAGGATTACAACGCAATGCTCGTTACATCTTAAATTGGAAAAATAGTTCATCTGAAGGCCTGTGTCTTTCTTCATGTGTGTACGGGGCCTTGCAAACTGGACTCCCCCAATCCACACCGAGTCTGCTGGGCTCCGCCATACAAGACGTAAATAGTAATATGGCCCCTAGCTCCAACCCAGCAGTGAACACATCACCTGTCCTGCCATTAAGCATCTCTCTCTCTCTTTCCCCCTCTGCCCTTGCAGTGCCTCTGTAGTTCAGTGTGTATTAATCACTATTATAATGTCAAAGAATGAAATCTTTTGTGACAAGGCCGTCCAAGAATCCTTTTGGATCTTGACAAAAGGCAAAGCTGCCCTACAGAAGCTCCGGTCCGCGGTACAAACGCACAACGATCACAAAGCACAGATACTGAAGGAAGTCCTCTCTTCTCCAGCACAAGGGAGCCAGTCCTAGATGTAGCACATATTGTATGGACACCACCACCCTGACGAGAGAAAGACTTTGTAGTGTGCTGCTTTTTCACTTTCTCAGCATGGCTAGCTGGCATTAGAACGCCTGCTTTAGAAAAAGGCTAATATAAATACTGTTCTGACTGCTGTGTATAGTTTAATAGCTACTGCATCAGCGATGTATAAAAACAAAAGAGGGCTCTAGCATGAAAATCTTTTTATGCACCAATACTGCACCTGAGCATCCAGTGTCTACAGGAACAGCTTGTTTGTGCCCTTCCACCTCTCTACCCCTGCTGTCATGCCACAAGTGAATGCCAGTGATCATCAATCAGTGGCTGAGACAGGGCTGCAGTGTCTTGGCAGTGCCTTGCCAAACTCAGCCTGACCGCAGCAGCAGCAACCAACCCAAATACTCCATCTTGGCCTTCCAGGAAAGAGCAGTGCAGTGTTGGCTTCGGATCCAATAGGACCTCTAACAGAGAGGCTACTGCCCACATCTCCAGGGTACGTGGGCTCTGCGATCAGACTCAAACTACTCTGGACCCTACTTTCTTCTACCTTTCCAAACTGCCTAAAGCAAAGTTAATTGAAGAGAACCCCTGACCCATCTTTATTACATGTAAAAGGAGCAGATAAGATTTCCAGACATGGCAACAAACTCCACAGCGCAGGGATCTGCCCAACAGGACCACCCCCAAATAATCCTGCTTCCAGAGATGCACAGCTTATACCTGGAACTCACTGGTTTACAGGATGATAGCCACCATCCAAATGGTGCTAACACTCTCACCAATCCAGTCAGTAGCTGCCAAGTGATATTACCTTCTCAGTCTATGCAAGGCTCCCAACCAGCAGAATTTGCAGGGTTGAAATCACAAGAGATGCTAAATTAGTCCCTGGGACACGTCTTCCTGGAGAGATTTTCCAGAGATGTACAATTCAGCTGCTGACATGCCCTTAAAACTGGGCTCACTCCCTACCAACCAGTGGAAAATGGACACTTCTTCTAATAGCCTTCCTGGTACAGCATGGTGGCAGTGAGAGTGTTTTATCTCATTAATGAGTACAGTACTATCTAGTAATTAGAGTGTGGGTGGGGAGGGAAATTAGGTTCTTCTCTTGATGCCACTACCAATCTGCAGTGTGTCCCTGGGCATATCACTTAACCACTCTGTGCCTCACTTGCTGCTCTTATAAAATGGTGACAATTTACCCACCTTTGCAAAGCCTGTAGAGATCCAGCATTGAAAGGTACTATAGGGGCAGAGTATAGCACAGGAAATACAGATAGAGATTAAAGTGTTAGACCCAGGCTTTGTAACTTTAAACGACATTAGCCAAAACTGTCATGAGATAATCTGATAAAGGGAGACCTTGGGAGCTTAGCCAAATGGTTCTCACTTGTTCAACATTTCATTCTTGTCATTTTTCCTGCCAGCTGCTAGAGTGAATACGGGTTTGAATTTGGCTCAGTGACACTATTATTTCATGTACTGCACTCAAATATCATCCCCCGCTGTTTATGGACTGCTTTGTCAAGGCTTCACACACACACAGCAGTTCGGTGGAACAGTTGTAGAATATGCGCTTAATGGCTCTCTAATACAGTAGAGAAGAAATATTGTTACACACAAAGCTACCACGGACCAGACTGAATTCATAACCAGCAGTTTTCATCCAGCACATCCCATAGCAGTGAAAGCAAGAAAAGTCTAAACAAACACCAATGAATAGACAAAAAATGAGTTAGAGAAGTGGAATAGAAGTGTGTCTGGGTATGAGATAATCTCTTCTGTGAAGAACGTGCCTAAAAGGTGATCTCCAAGATGGATCTCACTGCAGTTACCTTTTTTTTTTTTTGCTTTAATGTGCAAAATGGTTGACATTTATAGTTTAGGGTTGCACAGTATGTACTACTGTATAGTATGATCAGCCATACCACTATAGAGTTTTATTTCTACTCACTGGGTAAGAGGAGAGACACCACGACAACTGGAGTTTAAGGCAGCCAATATGTGTGTGAGAGAATTTAAACACAATTATAGTTAGGTTGTTCTTTCTCAGGGAAGTTGATTTTTGCTGCTAGGGTACTAAGTTTTTCTTCCCCAGCACATCGAAGATTCAGTTAAGCTGCCAAAACTACAGGGAAACATGGGATGCAACAAGTAAACATGGGATACCGACATGCAGATTTATTCCATCACTGCTGAGACTTACGAATGCAACTACTACGCTTGTTTGTAGGGGAAAGTGGTGGTATGCGATATTCAGCTGGACAGAGGCCCGGCCTTTCACCCCTTTTGCCATATTAAGACCACAATAGATACGGCAATATGGAATCCGACTGCTGATGAGGCACAGAGAGCTGCTCTGCCAGCCATTCCATGTTTGTTTGTTAGGCTTTTTAATGTCCCTGAAGTAGTTTGTATGAGATGACCGGTCGCTATAAATTTATATAAATAGTGTATATGAAAGTCAATGTACTGAATTCAATAAAACAATCTTCACTTTTCAGTCTTTGGTCAGGCTATCAGTGTGTCGTTCACACACAAATTCCTCAGTACCACACAGGGCACACCAAAAACGACTACATACCCTCAGGAGTGCATGTGCACCCCTTGAGAGCACCAGTGCACCCCTGGCTGGCCACACTCGCTGCTTAGGTGATGAGCATGGGGTCAAGCAGGAGTGCCAGTGCTCCCCCTCCAAGCACCGCCCAATTGCTGAAGTGGCTGCAGTGGTTGGCTGTCGTGGGAGGAGATGTAAGGGTCCCCCCTGAGCAGCAAGATCAGCGACAAGGGGAACCCCGCCAGTTGGCAGGACTGGTCACAAGGGGGGCACATGCTCCACCCGTCACCCATGCATATGCTGGACCACTTGGTGAAGCAAGAGTAACAAGACAAGCCACAAGCTCCAGACTTTCCTGTTAGGCCATTACGATGGAGAAACCTGAAGCTTCCTTCATGACTGCCTCGATTTGGTTCACTTGGTTTTCCTTCTACTACCCCAACCTTTATTTAGTCTTCCTAAAGAACCTGCTTTTGCTAGGCGAGCACACTACCTGCACAAGCCCAGTCAACTGTTGATATCGTTAAGAAAGATCTCATGGAGAGGAAGAGTCAACAGGTTGACAAACTGTATGCTTTGTAGCTAGGCATGTTCAAAGAGTAACGAGAGTGGAGAAAGGGTGAAGAGACTGCTGGAGGTTGGTTGTAGCCACTTTGGTTGGGTTAGTTTGTTAGGTTATACAAAACTGCATAAGAACTGAGGGATAGATGTGTCAGAAGATAGTTGGGTAGCCTGAATCTGAGGGCCTCTGTCTCGAGAGGGCTTCACCCAACAGATGGGAGGGCAGAGCTGAGCATTTCAGGGCACCAGAAGAGGAACACAGGTAGAGAAAGTTTGTTGCTTAGCTGCAATTACTAGAGTATTAAACAGGACACTAGACTGTGAGAAACGGCAGCAGGAAGGATCTACCAAACACAAGAGCACCCACCCACATAGTAACACAAGCGAGACGCATTCAAAAAGGTGCAAAATATTTATAACACTATTGACAAAGTGCAAATCTAACAGAACATTTTACAAAGAAAATGTTAAAAAAAACCCACCATACAACTACAGATGAAGGGAACAAACACAGAATCAAAGAGACCTGAAGAGATACTCCTGCTGAAATTTCCCAGCCTTTGGTCAGGTCTGACAAGAGTCCCCCTGGAACGCAGGTAACCTTTGCCTGTTTTAGCAGCCGTTATTTCATTTCTAAGACAACCCTGATAAATTGTACCAGAAGTCACCAGTATGAAAAACAGATCACATTCAGAACTTAACTGAAAAAAGTCTCCAGACACATGAAGCCCCCAAAATTGGGCTCATTAAAAACAGATCACTAAATAAGCAATCAAAAGGCAGAGGAAAAAAAGACAGGACAATTAAAAACAACTACCGGTAACTGCAAGGGGGAAAAACAGAAAAGATAGTCCATCAAGTAGGCAGGTCAGTCATTAGAAGAGCCTGTGACAGGGCTACGCTGGAAGTAGTCGGGAATGCTCTGGAAGCGGCGGTAGTTTGCCGAGTTCTTGTTCACCCACTGATTAAGACTGTATTTTTGGGTAGGTTTCTTGGAGAACTGTAGGTAATTTCTGCAAGAACAGAAGGGGGAAGAAAGGAGAACAGAATAAATTAGGGCAGGAAGCATGCACACAAGCGCTGAAGGAACAGCTACTGGTCTGCAGATACATTCAAGCCCAGGGGTTTGCACGCTTCTATTGTTGCTGGATTTCAAAATAGAGAAAAAAACCCAAAAAAACCCAAACAAACAAAAGACCACAGTTATCTAATGAATCCCCTTTGGCAAGGAATGGTGGTAAAGTATTCAAAGAATCTCTTCCAGGAGCTTTATCTAATGCTTTCTCAGATTTCCACAAAAACTGCGCGTCTCCATGGTCTGCCGGAGAAGTCTGTAGGTGCCCAGCACGCGACAGTTAAAAAGGAAGTGAATTCCCTCTGGAAGCTGCCGTAGCCAGTGAACACATTTTGCCAAAGCTGATAGCATTAAACAAGCAGCTTCAAATCATCTTCCCAGGGTGCCTTTAAAAGACCAACTCCACTTGAATCAACTTGCCTGTAACTCGCTCTTAGTGGCCGGAAAACAAAGCTTCCCCACTGCCAGATGCTGCTTTGCCCATTCAGCTCTTTGAAGAAGAGCTGCTGCTGCCGCCTTTTCTTTTTCTTGTTTGTGCAGGGATGTCAAAGGGGCTCAGGAAATGGTATTTATTAACTGCAAGGACAAATCAGGGGCACAAGGCATTGGCTGGGGGCCCTCCTAGAAAAATACTGACCATATAAGATAGTTATTTAGAAAGAGCACTTGGCTTGCTCACGGTGATTCACATCAACACCGAGAACCTTCAGTTCTACAGCAGTAGCTCAGCAAGTCTCTGACCAAAAACAGGCTTCAAACTGTAACACAAGCTGGGGTTGTCTGCAATCCTGGCAGACTGGTGTCCATATAACAGGTCACCATCACATCACACTCCCATGTCAAAAGGTTCAGAAAGGTTAAGTCCTAACTGGACCACAGTGATGGAACCATGTCCTCCCCAAATCTCTCCAAGTCAGGGTTACACTGAGAAGTGAAGAACTACTCCCCAGCACTTGGGCTGTCTCTAGTCCCATATAAAACACACCCCTCCTCCCTCAGCTCTTAAAAAAAAATGTCAGCTGATTTTTCAGCCTAGAATAGAAGCTCCCCTGCTTTGATTCCTGCTCCAAAAATCAACCGCCCAGCAGCAGCATTTCTTTTCGGGCAGCTCAGGGAGTCAATTTACTTAATGTCTTACTGTTCTTCATTCTACAGGTGTTAATGACAGTCTCTCCTTTTTAATAGTCTTGATGTTCCTCTAATCAAGCCAACTTTTCTTTTGGCTACCTGCTGGTCTCTCTCCCCCTATTTCACAGCCCTGCAGGCTCTTTAGCTGTCCCTGCTCCATACAGTCGTCATACTGGAAAAAAAAAACTCTCCCCCCGCCCCCCATTCTGGAAGTGAGGTAAGTGAGCAAATATGGTATTTGGCTTGAAGTTTAATGGCCCAGGTGCCAAGTCTTTCTGATGAGTATTTTACTTTTTTCAGAACAGATATTTAGCATCTGGGAGAACTTCCTTTGCAAGCTATAATCATTTCAAAGAAAGAGGTCAGTGATTAGTTCTCCGATAATTCCTCGGAGGATTTCAATGTTTTTAAGTAAGGAAAGAAAAAAGAAAGAAAGAAAGGTTCCTGAATAAGACGATCTAATGGGAAATGAAGTAAGAAGAGCTTTCCTCTGGCCCCGTCCCATTCCCACAAATATGAGTGCCATACCTCATTGTGAGGTCCAATGTATACTTCCGACTTTGGTCATGGTTCCTGTTCTTGTTGGCAATGTCACGCAACAGATCATACCACTCTAACATATCTGTAATTCAGCAAATCAAGCAGTTAATGGGAGATCAAGCATGTTACATGGGCTGGATAAAAGCAAAGAACTGTGAACTGACTGCTGATGCTGGTCCTGATTCTCCAGGTGGATCTTAAACTAGGAGACAGGTGGCCACAGAGTGTAGGCCCATCAGTAGACCCCCATTTCAGGGACACTTAGGAGGCACTCTCCTGGACTGCAGACATCTGCTACCACCACACGTTGGATGTCACTCGTCAGAACGCTCCCCACATAATAGGCTCCTTGCTGCCCTGATGGCCTGCTGCGCTGATCCATTAGCATGCTTCTATAATCCAGGTACAGCAAATGTCTTCATTCACAATGATTTAGATCTGAAAAGGAGTTCCCTCTATCGTTACTGATCTCACTGCCAGTGTTATCTAGTGCATACAATAAGTCCCTTCATTAAAGGCAGCTGTTCTACACAGGTCTCTTGCTCCGAATCCTTCCCAAAATGATGCAATGAATGGGTTGGCAAGGTACAACAGTCCCTGTGCCCAGGAAAAAAAAAAAGGGGATTTTTTTCCACCTCCTTAATCCCATGACTGCAGTGACATGAGGTGTGGCTCTATATGAGGCTTCTCTCTCCTTTCTACAGGATCTTGCTGTTTCCTGAATGAGTCTCTATGGAGTGGTCCCCTCATCTCCTTTGATGGAGAATCAGTTTTCCATTAACTGAAGGGGTTATCCCCCAAGTCTGAAAGATGACTAACCTCTTGCTGAAAGGACCCCTTTCTCAAAAGGACTTCCTGACAAGTCCAAGATCCTGTGCAGGTAGCAAATGAGTAATAAAATGCAGGCTTTTGCCACCCACATGGTATCAGAGGGAGCTGTCTTGAAACAACTCATTTCAAAACTATTTGGAGAAGTCAGTGGAAGATGTGCAATTTCTTCCAACACCATAAGCATGTCCTAAGAGTTCAGGTTTTCTATGCAGGACTGTCTACACCTACTTGAAGCTGCAGTCAAGCAGGGACAGGAGAGAAGGTGGGTGCCATCTTTGGGAACAAAATCCAGGGACAGACAAATGGTTGTCCAAGAAGTGCTGCAGCAGTCTCGCTTCTCCAAGTTGCCGTCCCAGCAGTAGAGAAAAGTGGAAGCATTTTGATTGGGTGTCTGTCCCTAGCAAACCCCAATGTGCTAGGGGTGGCATTAAAGGTTAAATGTTAAAAGCTGTTTAGCCTGCTCTATACCAAAGTTTCTCAACCTGTGGGTTGCAAGAGTATACGAGAGGGTCCTGAACAAACTTTAAAAATGGATTCTCCTTTAAAGGAGAAAAATATGGGAAACCCATGGCTTTTCCCTCGCAGGCTGACAGAGTTCTAGCCTGCAAAGGGCTGCTTGGGGCCCCCACGCCCCACACACCCACCCCCTGCCCCACACACTGGGGGGCTAGGACCTGGGGGTAGCAGGTCAGGATTGAGGGGCACTGGCAGAGCCAGGGGGCTGCTTTCTACTTAAACTATTTACTGGGTTGGGACTCGTCACTGATGTTTACAAATGGGTCCTGGTACAAAAAAGGTTGAGAATCGCTGCTCTTTAAAATCACCCATGGATGTAACATCAGGGGACCCTGTTAAGTTGCTGTCCTTCTGGCTTTACTTTGCTCTGTGCCAAAGAGATCAGAACCTGATCTATTGTAGAAAAAACCCCACTTAAGAAATTGAGATTTTTCTATGAAGAAAATATGAGATGGATTCTTCCCCTGCCCCACAAAGTTCTTCTGGCTATTAACTCCACCCCGAACTCCACCTTACCTACTGCCAACCCAGCTTTTCTATACCACGGGGCATCTCAAAAGCTGTTGCAAAGCAGGCCACATTTTAACAGAATACTTGTCTTATTAACACCTCCCCCACCACTCACAAAAACAGAAACAACCTCTCCTTTCAATTGGTGACTGCAGCAAATGCCATCCTAGAGAGGCAATCTGAAGCAGTCATTTAAAGTTTGCAGCTGCCTTCAACAGCTGAACACGAGGGCCAATACCATGCTACTAATTAATTCTTCACATTAGTAGTAATTTTGGCCAGGGGAGAAAGTAGAAAGAATCGACGGCACTTTCTTAGAAGCATCTGTTCTCACTGGTATTGGGACCCCTTAAACTAGGATGGGCAATCGTTTTGGGCGGAGGGCTCAGTTTTGGCTAGCTATTGAGGGCTGCATGACAGGCAGCCAGGGACAGATAAATATTAATTTCCTAAATTTTTTAAGGGCCCTGAGGGCCGGATAGAATGGCCTGACAGTCTGCATCTGGCCCCCAGGCCGCATTTTGCCCACCCCTGCCTTAAACAGTTCAATAATGTTTTTACTTCTAGTGCTATTGAATCCAAGGATCTCAATGCTTTTGTAAGCAGTAAGGATCATGACCAAGTACAGCGAAGCCAGAGGGAAAACACAGAAGTGAAGCAAGTTGCCATAGTCATTGTGCTTTGAGAGGTGTATTCCACCCCCACCTCTCCCAAACAGCTAAGGTATGAAGCTATACACATTTAGGATCAGATTTTCAAGGAAATTCAAACCTAGGCAGCTCCAAATGTTTGCAGTGGGAGCTTTTGGATCTGGGGCTTTGCAAAGTCAGGTCAGTAGCCTAAAAGTTCCTTTTAAAACCACCAGCCTTTGTAGTTTCTACTGCATGTGGCTTCCCCTTAGAGAAGCTTTTGCTTTCATATTCCACAGGAGCTTCTCCCTTTGCTGGGGATGCACGTTTGACTCTATTATGAAGCAGCCAACTCCTGGAAGCTCCTCTGCTCTAGAACACAACTCATCTTGCTGTGAGCAGCCACTTCCCTTACCGGCTTTACAAATATCAACCATACTCCCTAGTCTCCATGCTAGAGCCGACAGATTTTAGGGAGGCAATTCTGATCGTCTTAATAGATCCGTTCAAACTGCTCCCTGAGTTTGGCTATACAGGGGGGGGGGTGCCTAACTCAGGACAGCTGAGTCTAAGACCCTAGATCTTCTCCCCTCCCACGACATAATACCCAAATGTAGGAAGCCCCAGTAAATCAACAATTGCCTCTTTCCTCAGCAAGCTCAATTCCAGCCAAAATGAAAGGAAGAGTTTCAAGACAGACATAGCCATGGCAGCATTCATTTCTATGTTACTTTTATTTCTCCCGAAGTCCCTTATGCTGTTGCATTTCATCTCTCATTTACAACACTTCCCAAAATCTGCAATATGCTATTTATTAGTCTTAACCAGTGGTGCTCAACCCCTGGTGTTATCCAGCCTGCAGGGCTCCCTACAGGTCCAGAAAATTGGCAGCAGGTGACTGGTGGCAGTGTCAACTGCTGCTGTGTCTTTAAGATACTAAATAAAACCAGGTCTTAACAGATCCCCATGACACCTGACTAGGTGGATCTTCTTCTTCCCATCATTTCCAGAACAGTGATGAACAAGTCACCTCCAAAAAGACACAGCCCTCATTCTAGGACTTCAATGTTGCATTAACCTGTCCTAGGAGAGAATTTGTAATAGAAATGTGCTTGAAAACCCCTTCCGGAAAGAAGTTAATCCACACCAAGCTAGAAGAGCTAGGGTGGGTTCATCACAACACAAGACTGGACTCAATATGCCCAGTCCAAATGGCACCATGGAAGTGGTCTGAGCAGCAGGTGGTGCAAGCACTACTGGACATACACAATTAGTGTTAATGGCCTGCAAAGGCAGATTTACTGGAGTACAGACATCTGGGCAAAAAGCAAGAGAAGGATCCAGTGAGGAGGGGGAAACTGCTTTCCCCATTTTGTCCTTCACTTGTCCTTTAAAAAGTAGTCCTCAGCTACATCTCCCTTATGGGCCCAGACTAACAGCAGCATTGTGTAGCACGCTGTGCCAAGAGCCATACAATATTCAACTCGAGTTACAAAAATAGGAGCCTCATCAGTATTGGTGATTGAGCAAGGACCAACCAGAATCAGCAATGAGAGGCTCATCAAGGAGGATTTGATTCTATTTAGGTTTGAATAAAGGGCAGTAATGAAGTGCGAATACCAACAAGCGGTCAGCTGGCAGTTTTCTTTTGTGGTCAACTATTAGCAGTTCCAGCCAGTCATTTTGGAACAGATGTTCAAATCATATCTTATTTTCACGGGCTCTAGGACCCAGTCCCAGCAGCATTTAGATTCATGGGGAAAGCTGAAAACAAGTCTATTCATTCAGAATGACTACTCCCCACTTCCTGAGGGCAATGCTGACAATCAAAGCCACTAGTTGATTTTTCACTAGTCTCTTCACTTAAAAAGTGGTCAGGCTGGAAGAGTTATACCTCCCACCATGCTCACTGCCTCCCTCAGCAAAAAGAGGATCCCTTCAAGCTATTAAGTGTGCAGGCATGACATGGTTTGTAGTGACTGCAGACTACTTGTAAATGGTTTTAACCTATACAGGCATGGGAAAGCTGAATTTGTATAGCATCAGCAATATGTTAGGTGCCACATAGATGAGTACAAGATCCCTCCCCAGGAACAGACATACATATGAAGGATAGGAGATGCAGTGAAAAAAAAAAAAAATCAGTGCAGGGGAGAACGGTGAAGTTCAATGCTACCACAATGCAAGTGATAAGTGACCCAAATATACAGGACAAGTCTAACAAGATTAGTGGCAGTAATAAGGTACCAGTACTCTTTCTAGTCACCTGCTTGGTTACCACTTTCTAGAAACAATCAAATCAGCGGATGGTTAGTCTTGAAGCCTATATTCTCTTTGAAATTACTCAAAACTCCTATATGTTTTGTGAGTTGGCAGAAGAGCAATTATAAATTCTTGCTAGATTTAGGCGTGTGCAGAGGGAGGTAAAATTCAGGATCAAACCCAAACCATTAAGCAGGTGCTCCTAGGCCAACTGGAAAAAGTCCTCCCTGCTTGTTGAGATAATAGAAGTTTGGACTAATAATAAAAAAGGTGCGTGTGTTACACGCAATAATCTTCCTTGGCAAAATGTAGCTTTCACCTCAGCCACCAACCTCATCCATCAGTGGCTCCTGCCTGACATGCTATGACTCACAACATACATCTTGCATTTTTCATTTGAAAGGAAGGAAAAACGGATCGGATTTAGCTTCCCTCACATGGCCCCCTCTGCATTACTTATGCCATATTCATACACTGGAAAGCAGCCCTGTGGCGATGCAGCTGTTCGCACCGCCCGGATAAGTGGAGGCTCCATGTGATGAGCAGCACGACTGTCAGTTTCGTAGAACTCTCAAGAAATGACAATTTAGGAAGAGCCCAAAGAATCCACTTGGTTTGAGGTCATCTCTGAAAGCTGACGGATCCCCTTTAACCTCATGAGTTTCCACCCACAATCCCTTTATGCTTTGCTCTTCAGTCAACAGTCAAGCCTGTTTTTTCAAGAGGGATTTTTCTTTTTAATGAGTCAATAATAGCCTTAGAATGACCCATTTAAGAGGGGAACAGTCCGAGAGGCCTAGAATTTATTAGCAAGAGCTGCAAGTCTTACCTCTTGGCATTCAAGTCCAAGATTCCATAGCTCCAGGTCCAACAGGGAAGACAGAAGAGAATGGTCTCCCTTCCTTAGCACCACCAGAGCTAGAACTCAGGTCCTCCTCCCTCAGTTCATAGGCAACACAAGTGCTTCACTGCCCAAAGTACAACAGCATGTATGTACTGCCACATGACTCAAATGCATGCAAGTTTCCTGCTCACCCCAGCTCTTATGAATATTACTATACAGGACCTCTCTACAATGAAGACCCTGGAAGCAAAAGGTGATGCTACTCCTAGTACTGCCTGCAAGCAAGGGCCTCTAAGCCAGCTTTACAGAAGGCAGCCTAAGGGTACTGCCAACTCTCCCCAGCACCATACTACAACCTTGAGCTACAGGTTACCTGGTGTAGTATCCCTGGGAGTCCTTACGTGGGCCTGCATGCACTGAATATAGATATGCTTCCTCTGCTCAAGCTCCATTTCAGAAGTGTACAGCTGTCGCCTCGGTCTTTAAATAAGAGAGACAACATTAGCTTCTCAGAAGGACCTGCCAAGCAATGGTACATGCAACAAACAGATCTGCCTTATTGCTACACAGACAACAAGCTCCTCAAAGCACTATGCTTCTGGACTCATTAGCTGGAAGGAGGACTCTGGAGAAGCTTCAAAAAGGTACTTCTGGAGAAAGCAGGAAAGAGAGAGCCAGCCAAGAGATCTGGCAAGGCATTCCCAGGATCAGGGGAGTTCAACATCTGCACTGTCCCCATTAAAGGAGAGGACATCAACAGTTACACAAGGCCCCTTTCAGAATAGTGATGATGTGGAATATCACATCTCAGTGGAGTAACACCAAGAGCTGAATCGGGTGCAATGAATCCAGAGTTTCAGACACAGCAGTACATTAGTGAGCAAGGGAAGATGGAGCTTTCCCTCTCTCAAAGAAAGCCTTCTTGTCCACTTTGACAGAGAGCTTCCCTCCCTATTTCCATCAGCTGTGTTGTTGCTGCCATCTGCTGGAACCAAAGGGATCAAGTGCCATGGGGCTCTCAAACACTTGCAGCACAGACCATTCTGACAGCGTTTCAAATACTTCCTCTTCCATTCAGGGCAGCTTAGATTCTCTAGCTGTACAAGTCACCCGTAAGGCAAAAGCATCCTAAATACATTTAACTATTTTCCTATCTTGTAATGCAACTTCACAAAAGGATACCAGAAGAGTTAGCACCACAAAACCAGCCAGTTCTCCATAGATCAGCACTGAGCTAAGGTAGCCAGAGGCCCATAAAAACACTACCTGTTTTCCATCTGTGGCACAGGAAGGACTTTGCCTAGCTTCTTTCCACTGGGAGCGTCTTCTCCACAGCTCTGGCTTGAGATTACAGAGTTTAACTGGACAGAGGAAGAAAAAAGTTAAGACATAGCAAAATATACAATTTCTTACACATTCATATGTATTGTGCACCTGTGTGCACACTCAGGCAGTTTTACTGATCCCAAAAGTGCAATATTTATAAGAGGAAGTGCCTGTATCATCCCCCCCCCGGCACCCCTGTGCTCTGTTTCACAAACTTATAACATGTTGCTGCAACCACTGCAAGACAGCTTTGAAAGTGTAAAGTGTTTATAAAGCAGGGTTGAGATAAGCCAGTGCTGCCCACAGCTTTTTCCACAGGAAAGAGACCAAGTGTTTTGTTTACATTGAGACTGTCCGTCGGTTCAGACACTGAAGACTCTTGCCCCAAATCCTTCGTTTGGGAGCCAATGTTCTCCAATAAGCCGCCTTCTGTTGATTTTGGAGGGTCTGGGTTTGAGGCACTACTAAAGGCTTTCAGATGCTGTAGCAGTCCTGATGCAGAATCATCCACATCATCCTTATTCTGGTCACAGACAAAGTCAGGTGAGCGTGTGGAAGTTCCCATGGGCACACCGCAGCAACCAAACGATTCTTGAATTTCTACTGGTGTAGAAATTTCATTTTCCAAACCATTTGCATCCAGACTGTGCCGAGCTGGAAGCTCTGGTGCCTCTTCAAGAACCAGGCTATTACAGCAGATTTCATTATCCTCTGTGCTACTTTTATCTGCATTTTGTACATGATTTCTTATTACTGGCACAGCTGCTTTTTCAATTTCCTCCAACACATCACCCCCTTTCACCCGAGGTGGAGAGACAGCATCAATCGGAGTAACACTTGGAAGTTCCTTCATCCCAGAGTCAAACAATGTGCCAGTGATTTGGCTCATTTTCAAGCAGTCTGCACTCAAGTACTTTTCACAGTTGGGATTTGCAGTTTCCTTGTCCAGACCAGAGCACCTAGAACTAGCAGAAGAGCATGTCCAGGAGGGAGACACATCACTTAGTACTTCCTCTTTGGTCCTCGATGTCTTTGCATCTTTGGGTGCCCCCGATTCCCAAGTCCACCTACTTTTAATTGTCTCCATATTTTCTCCACCTACATTTAGATTAACAAGAGCAAACTTGCCAGAGGTATATGGCTCAGGTTCTAAGTCATCATCTGCCAAGATCTGCTGGATCTCCTCCTCAGTGTAACTACAGGAAGAGTCCTCTTGTTCACTGTCTGTTGGTTCCAGCAAGGAATCATCAAGCATGCCATCATCAAAACACCTGGTTGTATCTAGAGAAAGGACCACAGCACTATCTTCCATCAGAGAAGATCTGTTAATCAGGCTTTCTGCCTCAGCATCATCCAGGCAGTGAGAGGATGCCAGGAAGCAAGCAGAATCTGGGGAGCTCAGCAGTAGTTTCTCCAATGGACATGAAGTGTTGCAGTAGCGATTCAGCTGGCAACATTTCTTAGTGGACTCCTCAGGCTGAGCCCCGTCTGGAGAGTCCAAGGCTCTTTTGGCTCCAGGCACTGGACTGTTATCAAGTTCACGAGATAAGCCAGGCCCCAAGGACCGAGAAGAACAGCTTGCCATGATGCTGTTAGGCTCTGTATTTCAGCGATTCACTACTTTCTGCTCTGAAGCAGTGCCTGTTCAGTCCCAAGCAGCTGATTATGTGCTCTCTCTTTCCAGAGAGTCAATCACAAAATGGCTCCCACCTGCCTGCAAAAAGAAAACATCAAGAGTAATTAAAAAAAATCTCTCATCTGTTCTTATTTCAGCTACAGTTACTCCTTTGCCAGCTGCTTCCCTTTGCAAAAGCGATGCTTCCTTCTCCTGCCTAAGAGAGGCAAGTATTGGATTTCTTCGCACAGAGCACCTAACACTTATCCTCCAACTACATGCTTTCAAATCAAGGATGCTCTAGTCGGACACTGAAGGAAACCCCATCTCTTGCTTTGTTTGCTTTTTAACGTCTACTACTTCTCTTAATCACATTTACACCTTTTGGATACAGCAGCAAGAGAACAGCTCTATTAGAATCCATCCTTGATTGAAACAACCCAACATTTAAAGACCCCTGATCTTTGCTGCATCCACTCCTGGCCTTTATAGCTTAAATAAACACTAACAGAGGAAGGTATAATAGAATGAGTTTACTCAAGGTACTCAAACATGAGGTAGAAAGAAAGGCTGATGTTCTAGCAGCCACTCTCTCATGCAAAAAGGGGCTCTTGGGAGTCCAGCTGAAGCCAAACTACTTATTTACCATTACCAATTTTAATGACCAACATTAATTAGAACCATTTCATGAAAGAGACTAATCATCTTACCTGTTTCTTTGAAGCTGCTAATGTTATTCACTGTAACCCCTCCCACTGCTCAAATCTACCTGCAGAAATAGCTTTGTACCTTTCCAAAGCACTTTTCACTTAAGTAATGCAACCCATCTTTTAAAGTATTACATGAAGCCTCACTAACCTTCTTCCCCTCCTCCACCCAGGGAAAAGCAGCAGACTTTTTTTTTCAAACAGGAAAACAAAGCCCAAAAGGTGAGATAAGCACCAATAACGGAGCAACTTCAGGGCAGAACTCAGAAGACAGCATGTGTGTCTACTCCCTAATTACAACTGCTCTACCACAGTACACCCTAAATACTTAATCAGCACATAGAAACAGAAGAGAGAAAAACAATGCACAGAGAACTTGTTAACTACAAACAAACCCTTGCGTTAGTCTTGCTACGTATCTCTAAATTTCATGTTCTCAGGCATTCTTACTCTATTAAGAGGCCTCAGACTGGAAGCCCAGTATTTATCTAACTCCCATCCAATCAATGAGTCTGTATTTGTGGGAAGTATTTCCTGTCCCCTTTGACCAACTGGATTCAAGAAATACCTCGTGACCTTCTTCTTCAAAGCCATTGGTTTGACTACCCACTGATTCCAAAGAGGAGGGGTTTGATAGGGAGTTCCACTATATAGAAGAGAAAATGAGGCAGTTCTCTGTTCAGAAGGCTTTCGTCTCTCATCCACAGAAATATTTTGACCAAAGAAGTGGACCGGAACAACCTCATATACATAAAAAATACATAGGAGGAATATGAAACATCTACAAGAAACAGTAAAGGTAAAAGGAATTTGTGGTATAAATACCCATCCATCAGTATTTGCTCCTAGCTTGGCAATTTAGATACAAACACCTTTAGGAGCCTAAAAAGGTGAGTGTAAACTACAGACTAGCTTGTCCCTGCAGGGTAAGCGAGCCTGCCACAAGTGGCTTCAGTGCACCAATAAACACTTAAATTACTGTCTTTCATTCTATTTTAAGTGTTTGCTGGATCCATTTTAGCAACAAGAGCCCTCAATCCTGTTTGTATGCCCAGTTTACATGTAAAAAGATAACTGCTCTTTGCCACATCCTGCCTGACTCACCTTTCACTCTGAAAGCCAAGCTGAGTACTGCGTATCCTGGCTTACGTCAACAGATTCTGACGGCATAGCTTGGGTAACAATGGGACTGTTGATGCGTGAGCCAGCATACAGGCCAACTCCTTCCCCCAGAGCTGTGCTGCCTCTGGAGGAGCAACCGAAGGAAAAACATGCATCTATGAGTAGAGCAGATCTAACTGAATGCACACCAGGCAAGCCTACTGAATTAAGGAATAATTCTCAGAACAGAATCCTACTCCGAGTTGTACAGGAGATCCCAGTAATGCAAGGAATACATTAAATGAGATGCTGGTAGGATCATAGAACAGTGGACTGGAAAGGACCTCAGCAGGTCATCTAGTCCAGCACCCTGCTCAGCACAGGAACATCCCTACCTAAACCATCCAAGTCAAGTGCTCTGAGTCACCTGTTCCAATGCAGATCCACCCTTACAGTGAGAAGGTTCATCCTAATCTCCTACCTAAATTTCCCCTGCTGCAATTTAAGACCTTTGCTCTTTGTTCTGTCCCCTGTGACCACAGAAAACAGACCATCTCCATCCTCCCTATAACCATGCTGCAGGTATATGAAGACACTAATCAAAGTCCCCTTTCATCTCCTCTGCTCCAGACTACATAATTATAGTTCTTTCAGCCCTTCCTTGCATGTTATGTTTCCCAGACCTCTCATCATTTTATCTTTCTTCACTAGACTTTCTTATTTGTCTGCATCTTTCTTGAAGTGCAGTGCCCAACCCAGGATGCTGTACTCCCATCCACAGAGCCAATCAACATGTCATGGAGGGAAATTGAGCTGGTTGGGTACACGTTGCTCTTGATGTTGGCTGTCGCCTCATAGTTTCATAGTAACTAGGGTCAGAAGGGCCTCGTTCTCCTCCAGGTGCTTAGAAACAGATTCCTTGCTCCTTCCAGGGTGTTAGCTTATATTTGTTAACATTAGCTATTAGAAATTTCGAAGGGTAAAAACAAGATGTAAACAAAGACAGATGCAAGTGGGATTCTCATCCTTAAATGCAGAAAGGCAAAGCTCCAAAACCAAGGTCTGGGCTAAGGATAACTCAGTGGCCTTTTGTCCTCTTGCCTAGACTGTGCTTCCATTTATGCCTTTTTATTGGCCTGCCCCTGCTCTGGCTGCCAATTAACCTTCTCCCTTATAACAGTTTTCTTCTCAATAGCATTTGCTATTGTTTGCTCGTTTCCCTTTGTATCCACACAATGCTATGAAATGTTACACTCAGTTTACATGTTGTTTCTAAGAGACCAACCAAAGCAACGAGTCTCTCTTGTGCTTCCCAAGTTTTCTGAGGCAGAACTTCACCAGAACCGTGCCCCACACTCAAAAACCTAAGCCCTAAACTCCTGCCCCTGCCCCTTGTTACCTCTCTGAAAAGGGACTCTCATGTCCCAACAAGTGAAATGGCAATTTTTTTAGCTCTACCATTGTTGGGACATCTAAGCAAGGGATTCAGAGGGACATCCTGCTCTCGACACTTGCTTTTTTGAGGCTGATTGGATTACTCTTTCCTGGCCCTTACCTGGCAATAGATCCAGGTGCTTTGTGTACGCCAGCATGAGTCCAAACCGGTAATTACTGGGCTCAATAACAGAGATAATAACACAGCTGTTCTCAGGCAGCAAATCTTGAAAACCAGATTTGAATGGGAACTTGCAGAAAAATAAATCATCTGCCGACTGGATTGTGCTAAGTTGGGTTTCAGCAGAGACCAGGGGGTTTATCCCACCGCCTGGCTCAGCTGAAGCGACTCCTTCGCTCCCACAGGTTTCCTGCTCGCTGGTCAGCCTCTCCCAGCATTTCACCCTGCCCCACTCCCTCCACCCCACGGCTGCCTTCTGTGCACAACTTCCACCCTCCTCCCATCGCCCCTTTGTGCCCGGCCTTCGCAGCTCCTGAGGGAGGGAGGGAGGGAGTGAGCTTCACCCACTTGTGGCGATAGAATAGAGAGCCAACCAGCCCAACTGCCCAT
>JAGPOW010003022.1:141099-184343 GCA_030014935.1 Caiman crocodilus
ACACACACACACACACACACACACATACATACACACACACACACGCACATACATATATATATACACACACACATGCACACACATACTTATACACACGTGTGTGTATATATAAATACAAATACATATAATCTAGCTATATATATGTGTGTGTATATATAAATAAAATATAAATATATATACTCTAGCTATATGTGTATATACATATATAAATATATATAATCTAGCTATATATGTGTGTGTATACATATAATCTAGCTGTATGTGTGTATACATATAAAATATAAATATATATATAGCTAGAGTATATATGTGTATATACACACACACATATATATAAATAAAAATAAAATATAAATATATATACTCTAGCTATATATGTGTGTATATACACTATATATATATATATAGAGAGAGAGAGAGAGATACACTCATACATGCACACACACAACAAAGGCATTTAGACCTGCCCGGATTAGTCTTTAAGGTGCACACTCCCACGGCCACCCAGGTCTGTGGCAGCCTGGCACTGGGGGCGGGGCAGAGCCCCCGACTTGACCCCCAGGCTCAGCCCAGCGGGCAGGGGTTCCTGAGGGGCCACCCAGCCCCCAGGTCCCAGCACAAGACAAGCGGGGGGGGCACTGGGGGTCAGGGGGCCCTACTCACCTGCCGCCATCTTGGGCCCCCTCCAGCTGGGCTGCCGAGGCGCGCGCTCATTGGCTGCGCCGCGTCCGGCCCCGCCCCCTCCCCAGTGGCACCGCAGACTCTTCCCCCGCGCTCAAGTTGCGATCGAGGCGCTCGGCGCTCGGCTGCTCCGCGGCAACCAGGCCAGGCCAGGCGGCCGAGCGCCGAGCTGCAGCTGACGCAACGCCGGTTCGACATGGAGCTGCCGGGCCCCGCCGAGAAGCTGCGGCTCATCACCCGCAACCTGCAGGTACCGCCCGGCGGCGGCGGGGCGGGGTATGGCGGGGGGTCGCGTGTCTCGCGGTCGGCGGGGCCTAGCCTAGCGTAACCCGCAGCGTGTGGCGGCCGCGCAGGAGGTTCTCGGCGAGGACAAGCTGCCGGCGCTGCTCAAGGAGCGCGAGCTCAGGATTTACTGGGGGACGGCCACCACGGGCAAGCCCCACGTGGCCTACTTCGTGCCCATGTCCAAGATCGCAGACTTCCTGAAGGCTGGATGCGAGGTACGTGCCCGAGGGCGCGGCGCGGGGTGGCGGGCCGCCGGGGCCGTGGGCTGCCCCGCGCGACGTGCCGGCTCCCTCCCGCCCCGCGCCAGGTCACCATCCTCTTCGCCGACCTCCACGCCTACCTGGACAACATGAAGGCGCCGTGGGAGCTGCTGGAGCTGCGCACCCGCTACTACGAGGCCGTGATCAAGGCCATGCTGGAGAGCATTGGCGTGCCCCTCGACAAGCTCACCTTCGTGCGGGGCACCAACTTCCAGCTCAGCAAGTGCGTCGCGGGGGGTGGGGGAGCAGGAGCGATGCTGGGGAGCCCGTGCCGTGGGGCGGAGGGCAGGGGCGAGCCAGTCGGTCGGCATCGCCCTGCGCACGAGGCAGGGAGGGGCCCAGCGCCGTCTGGGCCACCTGGGTTGTAGCAAGCCCCGGTTCTCCCCGCCTAGAGAGTACACGCTGGATGTGTACAGGCTCTCGTCCGTCGTCACGCAGCACGACGCCAAGAAGGCGGGGGCGGAGGTGGTGAAGCAAGTGGAGCACCCGCTGCTGAGCGGTCTGCTGTACCCCGGGCTGCAGGTACTGGGGGGGTGGCAGCCGCGCTTGGCATGGAAGAACTGCCAAGTGCCTGTATCGGCTGGGGCGACTCTATGTCCTCACGTGCTTGTGCTCATCCGTGAGTGTTGAGGCTGGCACAGGGCGGGTTTCTTTGTACCGTGGTTCACGCGGGTGTTTGCAGAGTGCCAGCCCTCCCGGAGCTCTCCCGTGTTGGAGAGCTGGGCTCTTCTTTTGTTGGTGGGGGGGAGTTATGTGCTGCTGGCTGTAGTGGCAAGGGGCTGTGACCTGTTCTCCATTCACTGTAGCCAGCGTCCCCAGCCTGGGGAATGGGGTGTTGGGTCTTTGTGTGTGGAGCCTGGAAGTGGCATGGCATTGGGGCGGGGAGGGTCCCTGGGCCCATGCATCCTGCAGGTTCACTCTGGGATGTGCTGCCCTGCAGGCCCTGGATGAGGAGTACCTGAAAGTGGACGCCCAGTTTGGAGGAGTGGATCAGCGGAAAATCTTCACCTTTGCGGAAAAGGTTAGACCTGGGAGTTGCTGAAACTCCCCCCCAGGGTGAGGGGCTGGCCAGAGCCCGGCCTGGGGCTAGATGGCCAATTACGCCATTATATGTAGAGTCGCTGCAGCTTGCCCCAGCTGCTCTGCCCCGTCACACCCTTGGTGCTACCATGCATGCTGTGGCCGTTGCATTAGCCACCTGGCGGTACTGTTTTCTTTTGCTTCTGGAAGACTTTGGTATGGTTGCAGCCTGCCCCCACGCAGGAGTCCCAGTGCCTCTGCTCCCCTCCTCCTGCAGTACCTGACTACAGCTGTTGCTCTCAGCCTCCCTTGCTATGTGCCACCACATGCATGTCAGGAAGGGTCTGGGCTGGCTGGAGACAGAGCCCCCTCCAAACAGAGGAGCTGTGACTCAGCAAGGTGTTCCTGAGCCCTGCTTCCTGTCTCTGGGGACCTCTTATGGCTGGGTGCTGATGTACAATGTACATGAGGAGGTGGCTGGTTCAAGCTGAGAGACTGAGTGCTGTTTTCCTTCCCTAGTACCTGCCTGCTTTGGGCTACACCAAGCGCATCCATCTGATGAATCCCATGGTTCCTGGCCTGACAGGCAGCAAAATGAGCTCTTCAGAAGAGGTTTGTTCACAAATGATAGCGTCCACATGATGTTCTGCAGGGCAAGGGTTGGAGTTTAACCTCTGCAGGCACCAACCCTCTGGCTACAAAGGCACCTTTTACTCCCTTGCTGTGGCTAGTAATTGGAGAGAAGAGGTGCCACCTCCAACACATCTTGCCTCTCCTGGGGTAGGGGCAGAGAATGGTGATAAGAATCCCAGAACAGAAGGCACCACTGCTTTCTGAATTTTCGATTGGGCAGATGTAAAAGATAGCTCTATGTGGGAGGCAACAACCTGCAACTGTCCAGTAGAAACCAGGGCTAGAGTCCAACTCCTCCATGCACTTGGTGCACCTCGTATTGGATGGTCCTGCTAGGCTGCACCAGGAGCTTCTGATAGAAACATAGGACCTCTCCTTCTCTCATTTCCCAGGAGTCAAAGATTGACCTTCTGGACCGGAAGGAGGATGTCAAGAAGAAGCTGAAGAAAGCTTTCTGTGAGCCAGGCAATGTGGAGAACAATGGGGTCCTGTCCTTCATCAAGCATGTCCTCTTCCCCCTCAAGTCAGGTGAGAGCCCAGTGCTCTGGAAGGAGCCTGTTTCCCTTGGTCGCCCAGGAGTCTTGCCACCTCTGCTCCCAGCTTTGGGGAAGGGGGGTTGTGCCTTAGTGGCCAGGGCCTGGGGTACAGGGGCATCCCAATCCCTGCCATGCCACCTTACTGGGTGGTCTGAGGGGCCAGGGCTTGGAAGAGTTTGTCCTCTCTATGCTAGGAGGCCTTCTCCTGCCCTGAATTCATCTGGCCCTTTATATCCTTGTGTCACAGAGTTTGTGATATTGAGAGAGGAAAAATGGGGAGGAAACAAAACCTACACCGTGTATGAAGAACTGGAAAAGGACTTCGCTGAGCAGGTGATGGGATGGGGGCAACTCACACATGGGGTCTCCATGCCTGTGGCCATTCGAGCTTGTGGTGCTTCAGCAGCAGGCTCCCAACTAGAAGTGCAATGTGGGCCTCTGTCTGTAATGTCTCATGGGCTATCAGTGCGGGCAGGTTTGGGCCCAGTGGGTGAGTTGCTGTCATGTAGCAAGTCCGTAAAGCCCAGGGTGCCCCTGGAATCCCTGGGAACTGGGAATCCCTTAACTGTCCTGGAAACGCAGTTCTGGGCTGGAACATGCTAGCTGTTCCATAGCACACAGCATTGCTATCACCTGTCTTGGGAGAGCCAGTGTCGTTATCCAGCTTGGGGGCGGCTCAGAGTGATGGGGTTGATGCCACGTGGTCTTCTGTGACAGCAGCTTCTAGGATTTAAGCTTTATCTTCCCCATGATGGTAGCCCTGAAGACTGCAGCCAGGGCTCTCCTGTGGCAAGACTTGGGAGAAGGACCCTAGGTCGGTCTCCCAGCTTCCAGCTCTCCCTCCCCCCATGGCACTGGCACAGCCCCATCTTTCTTAGCATGTGCTCACATTGAGCCTGATGGTTACATGTCTGGATGGGCTAGGCCCTAGGAAGCCACTTCTCCCTTACAGGAAAGGCCAGAGCCTGTGTGTAGGAAGTCAGAGCACACTATCACAGGTTCCTTTCTGCCTCAGGGACTGAGCAACAAAGCTCCCTTCTCCCATGCCCCCACTGCTGACTCTCTCCCTTGTCCATGAGTCCAGATCGTGCACCCTGGGGACCTGAAGAGCTCGGTGGAGGTGGCTCTGAACAAGCTGCTGGACCCTATCAGGGAGAAATTCAATAACCCAGAGATGAGGAAGCTGACCAGTGCCGCCTATCCTGATGCAGCCAAAGCCAGTAAGCAGGCATCTGCGCTGTGGGGGTGGGGGGTGGAGGGGTCTTGCTGCAGAGACGCAGTCTCCTAGGCTGAGGCTATGGCAAAATTTTGATGAGCCATGCCCAGGGTGAGGCCTGGAGCCCTGTCCCACGGTCTCGCTGCCCCTTGCAGCTCTTCTTCCTGCTTCTCAGCCAGCATCTGCCATACTCACCTCAGCTTGTGCTCTGAGGGCTGGTGAAAAGCCAGCTTGGGGGCTGTTTGCTTCTCCCCCACCCAGACACTACAGGGCTCAATGCAAATCTGTTTTCATGCATGGCTGCAGAGGGGAGGATGAACCTGTGCAGATCAAGGGCTCCTAGTGACTTCAAGGATTGAACCTTGAACTGGCCTGAGACAGGGCCATGTCGAGCCCTCCTGGCTTGATGCAACACGCTGCTCCTTCAGGCACGAGCCGCCTTCACACCCTCTCCTTTTCACATGCTTGCAGAGGCTGCAGAGAAAGGCCCCAAGAACTCGGGTCCCAAAAATTCAGACCCTGAGGACATAATTCCCTCCCGGCTGGACATCCGTGTGGGCAGAGTGATCAGCGTGGAAAAGGTACGTGGAGCTTTGGAAGGCTGGTCCAACCTGGTGAGCAGGGGGTAGTGAGGAAAGGGACTGTCGGGGATAGGGATGCCTGCTACTTTGGTGTGCTGGGGCTTTTCTGAGGGATCATGCTGCTGGCTGTTCTGGCAAGGGGCTGTTGGCTGTGGTGACACGGTGACCTTTTCTACATTCACCATTGTGTACAAATTGGAAGCCATTGTCCAGGGACAGTTTCCCCCAGGGCAGTGCCTCAGGCCACTGCCAGCTGCCGTCTCCTTGTCCATGTGAAGAGCATCAGGGCCAATCTCTAATGCTACCACTCGCGACAGACCAGGGATCACCCTAGCTCCCCTCACCCCATTCCCCTGGAGGGGAGACTGCCCTGCCTCCAGCCTGGGAACAAGTTGGCATTTGCTTTGGCAGCACCCAGATGCCGACAGCCTGTACCTGGAGCAGATTGATGTGGGTGAGCCCATGCCCCGCACTGTGGTCAGCGGCTTGGTGCAGTTCGTGCCTGAGGAGCAGCTGCAAGACAGGCTGGTGCTGTTGCTGTGCAACCTGAAGCCCCAGAAGATGAGAGGGGTTGAGTCCCAGGGGATGCTGCTGTGTGCGTCCAGGTGAGAGAAGGGGGCAGGTTGTGGAGGAAGAGAATCCCATGCCCCCATCCCAGAGTCCTGATTTATTTTCTATATGGGATGAGCGAGGAAAGGCCCAGTAGTTTGGGTGACTCCAGCCCAATCCCTAATGTGCTGAGCTGGGCTGGAGATGGTGACCCCATGCCCCTGCACTACCAGGCTTCCTGGTCACCCAAGGATGTTTGTGCCTGTCCCTGGGCCCCGATCCCTTTGAGGGACATAGAGGAAAGGCCTCCTGTGTGCCATTCCCCCTGCTCACCCCTATTCTCTGCCCCCTGTAGTGTTGGGGAGCCCCGGCAGGTAGAGCCCCTGGACCCACCAGTGGGCTGCTGTCCAGGAGAGCGGGTCTTCGTGGAAGGGTATGAACACGGGCAGCCTGACGACGAGCTCAAGCCCAAGAAAAAAGTCTTCGAGAAGCTACAGGTAAGGGAGGAAACATCTAGCTGGAGGCCCCCTTGCTCTGCAGCCAAGCCCTCTCCCCACCAGGCAGCCAGTTTCTGGCAGGGCCTAGCTGCTGCTCCATGACAACTGGTCGTCACCTAGGGTGACGCTGCGGGTCTGTCTTAGTGTAGCTGCTGTCCTCTAGATTCTCCTTGTAGCAAAGGCACAGCATTAACGGTGCTACCACCCTTTTGGGTCACTGCTAGCCCCACCAGTGAGGGGTAATGGAGCCCTTTATCCCCCATCCTGGGATTGGACTGGGCTCAGCAGCAGCGGTGAAGGAAGTGGGTGCTGTGGCTCTGAGCAGGCAGCACAGGCTCTGCCTCGCGAACCCTGCACCCACCCGTTACCCTACTCCTGTTCTCCTCAGGCTGACTTTCGGATCTCTGAGGACTGCATCGCTCAGTGGAAGCAGAAAAACCTCATGACCAAGCAGGGCAGCATCTCATGTAAAACACTGAAGGGTGGGAACATCAGTTAACCAGTGCCAGGTGCCTGGTCCTCATGCGTGTTCACATCCCCACCGCCATCCCTTACCCCCTTCTGGATTCTCTTCCCCAGCCTCTGCTGCAGCCTAGCCAAGATGCACGTGCTGTGTAGCAGCCGAGCAGCTCCTGGACTCCAGCCCTGCTGTGCCAGGGGGCCAGGACTGAGTTTGCAGCTACTGGTAGGGGGCACCCATTCTGCAGTGATGTCAGGGACTTGGCCTAGTGGAGACCCTGCCTCATGCCCCTTGGAGCTGTTGTCTTCACAATCAGCTGAGCCCAGGAGTATGCAGTGCATGACTCACTGTGCCTCTGGTAGGATGGGCAGGAGGGTGGGGGCTGGCATGCACGGCCATTTCCCTGAAGCGCTGCTGCGGCTGTCATCACCATGTTCTGGAAAGGCCCTGGCTGAAAATGGTCATTGTGCTTCCCTGGGCTTTCAGCTGGGCAGGGCTGTTAGCTCAGCCTACCTGTTTCATCTTGGGAAAGCTCTGGGACTTGGCCACATGGTGCATGTGGGTTCAAAAAGGTCATGTGCTCACACCGGTGTGGCATCTACCAGAGGGTGGAGACTTGGCAGCCTGTGAAGCCGCCATTCACCATGCTGACACAGGCACGTGCCCCCTGCTCTGCGCCTGGCACTGCTGGCTCAGGTGCACACTCTGAGGTCTCTGGCAGAGCAGCCGTGAGCAGTTCAGCTGCTCCTGGGGTGGTATCACAGCTCCGCGTGCTCAGCGGTGGGAGATGCATCCTCTCCAGCCTTGGACCCAAAATCATGTTACTGTCATACCCTGAAATAAAGCATGGAACTGACCATGGCGTCGGTCTCACTGGGGAGGCCAGCTTGGGCAGCAGGTGGGTCTGGGACTCCTGTCCTCAGCCCCAAGAGCCCTTGGAGTGCTAGGGGAGGGGTGGTGGGATTGCTTTCTTAGGTCAGCCTTGTTTTTTCCCCTGCTGAAATTTGATGCCCTGAGAGCACAGGAAAGGCAGGAGAAGCTGACAGAAGTTGAGCTGAGCCCCCCCCAAACTCCCGCTGAAGGCAGGGCCAAGATCACTGGGCTGCTGAGGCTGAGGGGAGCCCTCACCCATTCCCTAGGAGGGACCTTTGCTCGGGGAGGGGCCAGAGCTGCAGGCTCCTGCATTAGAGGCCCAGGCAGCTTTGCCAGGTCTGAGCCCTCGGGATGAGGGAAGATGTAAGGTGCGCTCTGCCACCAGCACTGCTCCCCAGAGGGAACTGGGGCTGTTGGCTCAGCCTCGGCTGCATGTAGCTACTCCCAGTCCCTTGGGACGTGGTGCTACAGTGGCAGCAGGGGACTCCTACGTCACCCTCTTGCACTTTAGTCTGGCTGCTTCCCCTCATGGGGTAACAGCTCCGCTACACTGCGCTTGCGGTGACTGCATGTGTCGCAGCCGAGGAGGGAAAGCCCAGGTGTTGCCCACAAAGCACAGGAGACCACAAGCTTCAATCATCACCTTTACCAGAGGCGTACAGAGCTCTTGCCCACCACACGGCAGCGTCTCAAGGCAGATGGTTTGGGTTTCCTGGTTTGTACAACTGAGGATATGGAGGTCAGGGGTGGGGAGCCCCGAGAGCACAGAAATAAAAATCCCAGTCTCTGCCCCTCTGAGAGCAGGGAGCAGACATAAAAAAAAAAAAAAAAAAAAATCACAGGCTTTGGGTCTTGCCTGGTGCTGAGCCAGCTAGGCTCCTGCCACCCAGAGCCTCAGCACCATCTGCTCCTGGCTGGCCTGACCCAGTGCCCAGGTGCCTCTGAGCAACAGAGACGTGCAGCTCAGGGCAGGCAAAGAGGTTGGGCCTCTAAGGCTCTGGAGCTGCCCCCACTGGCCCTTGCATGCACAGGCTGCAGGGCTCAATGCAGCAGCTGGCAGCGTTTGCTTCCAGGCTCAGCCTGGAGATGGGGACCAATGCTGTTCCTGAGGGGCTGCCTGCTCCTTTCTCAGAGGCAGGGGTGCTGCCCAGCTGGTCATGCTACCAACCTGGGGCACTGCTGGGCCTTTGATGGTGAAGCCTGTCAGGGCCTCAGCTTCGTGTGACTCAAAGTGGCAAATGCACCAGGGCTTGTCCTGAAACCCTCTCCTTCCCACACCAGCCAGACAAGCCTCTTACCCAGAGCTGGACTGTCCCCTCTGCAGACCTGAATCCCTCCCGCTCCCTTGCCCTGCCAAGGTGGGCCCTTGGCCAAGGGCCTGCTGCTGCTGCTTACACACGCACGCTGGCGCACACACGCACGCTGGCGCACACACTCACTCACTCACTCACTCACTCACTCACTCCCTACCTACTCTGAGTACAGCCCGTGCTCAGACAAAGCCTGCTTAAGCCTGGCTGGACTTGCCAGTTCTCTGACAAGAGCTGGGCTCCTGCATCTGCTCTGAGGTTCCCAGCTGTGCCTGGGCCCGGCTTTCCCTCTCTGCTCACTTAGGCCCACTCAGGGCAGGCAGCCTCCCTGGGCCTGCCTCTGGCTGCTCTAGCTGTGAGCTAGCTTTCCTTTCCCCAGGGTCTGCTGGCAATGGTCCCCTCCCAAGCCAGTCTCAGTGGCACTTAACCAGTGGTGGAGCCTGCCATGTAAACAGGAGCACATGTGGGCAACAAACCTGGCAGAGGTGCTTGTCCCGCCCCAGTGCCTGTCACCTTCCAGATCCTCCTCCAAAGTGCTTTGATTCGATGCGGTCCCGGGTGCAGGAGGATGGGGCTGCTTCTCCACAATGTGCGAGTGAACCCCGAGCTAGGCTGCCGTCTCCTGACCACGCTGCCCCGACCGGGGTCCTCATGCCAGCTGCTCTGGTCAGTCTCTGCCAGCGAGTGGTGCCAGGCTCTTGCTGGCGAGCCCACTGCATGGGAGTGGCGAGCCCGGGGCGGGACTTAGTCCATACAAAAATGCAAAATAAAGCTGTGTTATTTAAGAAAGTAAAACCAACACCAGTTTTGCATAAGTATCGTCAAGGCCATCGGAGGCTAAGGCTGTTTGCTGCTTTTTATTGAGTCCGTCGCCAGCTCCACACACATCCTTTGACCTGTCCAGGTCCCTGAGAGAGATTTGCGCTCCTGTCTGTTGGGGCACCAGGGCTGCAGCGTCTTCCTTCATGCGGTCTCCTCCCTTCTGTCTGTGGGGAAAGGAAGAGGTTCCTGTTGGAGACTTGGCCACGCTCGGCAGCGGGAGACGGACAGGGGCTCCTTTGCCTTTGGGTAGTGTCCCTATCACTGAAGCCTCCAAGCTCATCTGTCCCTCGTGCTGTCGGTTGTGCACAGCACGTTTCCTGTGCCCAATTCAGCTGATGCAGCCTAGTTAAGACAACTGTGCCAGGCTGAATCCACCTGATCCTGGAGGCTCAGCAGGTCTAAACTAGCCCTTGCTTGGATGGGAGACCACCTTGGACTGCCTGAGGTCCAAGCCATGGAGCAGTGGGCAAACCCCCGAGGAGGAGCAGACCCCAGAAACCAAATGAGGCTGTTGCCCAGTTGGCAGACAGGAACTGAATGAAGAACAGCCCTAGCCTGGGAGGCTTTAGCTCAATCACAGCAGGCTGTGATTTTCACTCAGGGGGTCCTTTGTGTGTGGGTCAAGATGGCAGCTCACCCTGACGCTGCTGCCTGCTGCAGCTGAAGAGCCCCGGAGCCAATGCAGACGGGGCTTGTGCCCAGCCGCCAGCTGCAGGGTAATGCCCAGAGGGGTAGAGGTGCCCCCACCCGCAACGCCTGCTCCGAACAGCTCTGGGCTGGCTGTTGGTTAGCCTCCCACTCCTCCTGCTGTCCCCGTGGGCACATGGACAGGGGCTACCAGGCAGCAAGACACGAAATGACTTCCCTGTGGACCACAGGCAGATCCCCAGGGCATCAGCCAGCCTGCTTCCCTCCCCTTCAGGCAGGGCTGGAAGCTCCAACAGGTTTGGAGGGGGAGACGGCTGCCTCTGCTGGGCCTGGGTGCTGGCACTCTGGCAGCTGAAAGGGAGGCCTCGGGGCTGTGGGAAGGCATGCACCCTTCCCACCCACCTGGGGCTGGGCTATCTCAAGGCAGGGCCTGTCTCTGGAGCTGCTCCTTGCCCCTAGGCCGAGCCGGCGTAGCCCTGAATGCTGGGCTGCCCCCGCCGGCTCCTTGCCTTGGTCCATAAAATGTCCGGGACTGAAATGGGACTTCAGCTAAACGGAGGCAGCAAGGCCCAAGCTGCTGCTGGGAAACCTCCACCCAGCTCCCAGCCCTGGGGGCTCCGAGTTCCTCCAGCGCTGCACGTTGCAGCCCTGACCCTGGGCAGGCGAAGGAGCACCTGCGTTCTGACACGGCTGAGTCTACAACCAACCCCAATGCTAAAGAAGAACAGAAGAACTGCCGTTTGCTGGGCTGGACCCTACGTCCACCTTGCCCAGTCTGCTGTGCCACATCGTGGCAGGGAGCGGACGCTGCAAGGGAGAGGGAACTGGCTACGACCACGGTCTTTCCCACTGGTCCTCTCTCGCTGGCAGCCTCCCGCGTTTAAGGTCTAGGACATTCTGCTTTGGAGGCTGTCGCTCGAACCCCCATGCTCAATAGTGAGTGACACTCCTTTCCTCCAAACGTGTCCAGTCCCTTTGTTAGACTCTCAGCTTCCACCGCCTCTAATACCCATGGAGCTCCACACTTCAATTACATGCTGTGTGGATTTATTTAGCTTGTTTTAAACTTACAACCTACTAGTTTTATGTTAGGACCCCTAGTTCTGCCACCTGACCTGGCCCGGGGAGTGAAGGGAAGGAACTGGGGGGAAGCCGAGATGGTCTTTGGGGCTGAGACATGCACAAACCCCTCCAGGCCCTTGTCCTGGGATGGCCGGGATCCCCTGTGGTGGGACCCAGACATGGGCAGAAGGCACTTGTTGGCGAGAGCTGCTCAATGCATGGGGGCAGGACACAGTGCTGCATGCTGGGGACAGGGCCCCGTGGGAGCTGGGAGTCAGGCGGGGGTGCGCCAGCGGAGCCACGGGTCTGCTTTCTGCCCACCTACCCCAGACCCTTCCCGCCCTCCGTACCTTGTGCTGGGGGATTCTGCGATGGCGTCTCTGGGCCAGCCAGGTGCCCGGCTCTGCTGCTCTCCGCTGGGAGAGCCGTGTTCCCCGACCGCTCACTCTTAGTCCTGTTTTCTTCCGCCGACAAAGCTGTGGCTTTACTGTCTGGCAGGGGTGAGCTTAGCGCCTCCACTCCCTGCAGCTTCGGAGTCACAGGCGACTTGGGCTGCGCTGTGCCCAGGGAAGGCTTCCTGGCGACTGGAGGTGGGATCTTGCTGGGCTTCCTCTGTGCTTGTGTCTTGCCAGGGGCTGCCTGGCATGGCTGGGTCGGTGCCGGGGCGGAGGAGCGCTGTCCAGAGAGATTCATCAGCTCAGCGACCAAGTTCCTCTTGAGGTCGGCCTGCGTGTCCGGGCTGGAGGGGGTCTCGATGACCAGCTTCTTGGAGCTCTTGGCAAAGATGAAGCTGGCCGTGGAAGCAGGCGACTTATGGAGGGGGGATACCTGGCCATCCTTGGCATACCCTGCACGGGCCTCTGGATCAGCAGCCATGGGGCCCGGGAGAGTCAGCTTATTGTCACGGGCTGGTTGGGAGGATGCAGGTCCCGGCGCCTCCCTGGAAGACAAGGTGGAAGCCTTGAGGCGTACGGCATTGTGGAGCTGGTTCAAAGGCACGGTGTCTTTGGAAGGAGCAGGCTGCCGCATGGACAGGGCCCTGCGGATGGGCTTCTGGGGCACAGGCTGGGCCTGCCTCACCTCGCCATTGGCACCCAACCCAGCCTGGCTAGGGGGCTGCCTGCTGGGGTCTGCGGCAGCATGGGCATCCACACTGACCGAGCGCAGGCGCACCATCTGCAGCAGGGAGGGCGTGACGATGGGCAGGTTGGCATCCTCCTTTGGCATGGGGCTGCTCTTGGTCCGACACGCAGGGTCCTTCTTGGGATCCAGCCGGGAGCCATTCGCTGTCTTCTTAAGGCTTGCTTGAGGCTGGAGACCAGTGGGCAGAGCAGGGGGGGCTGGAGCTGCTGGTGGGGGAGGTGGACCTTTTGCCCCCACTGGCTTGGGCTGGCTAGGCTGGGAGCCCGGCGGGGCAGCAGGGCCAGGCGTCGAGGCAGGAGGCGACTCCATGGTGGGAGGTGGCAGTGCTGGCCCAGTCGACGTGCCCTCCTGCTGGATCCTGGAGGACACCGTGGCCAAGGAGAGCGAGGTTGCCCCTGGGCTGCCCAACAGGGGTGCTGCTTTCGTGCCAGATGGCTGCTCCGTGGCCGCGGGCTCCAGCCGGACTTCTGCAGCATCGGTGACAGGGAGATGCTCCGGCAGGGTGGAGAAACAGGCTTCGTCCGGTGGGGGGAAGTCTGCCATGGACAGGTCCTGCTCATCCAGGGCTGGTGGGGGTGGTGGGGGCCACAGAGCGTCCGGCAGGGTCTCCGGGGCAGTCTCTGAGCGGGGACCCTCTGGGCTCGATTCAGCCTTTTTCATCGGCGGTGGCGGAGGATGGTAGGAAGGGGGAGGAGACGGAGGGGGTGACTTGGTCTCAGGCTTGGGGAGTGCCGCGGGCACCTGGTCTGCTGCTCTCGAGGCCTGCGGCTCCCGCGGGAGGGGAGAAGAAGCGGTGGGGCTGGCGAAGGGAGCTGCCTGCTGGGGCTTGGTGGGAGGCGGGGAGAAGGGGGCCGGCACCTTGGGGTGAGGAGGGATAATGAACTTCTCCATCCTGCTCTGCAGGGAGGGGACGAAGCCAGCGGCGGGGGGTGGTGCCGTCTCGGGGGGGGCCGGGTCCGAGGCTGAGGAGGACAGGGACGTCAGGGACGAGGACATGGACAGCGCGGGAGACTTGAGGGAGCAGACCCTCTCCGGCTTCTTTGGCTGCGGCCGCCTGGCGTTGGGGGAGGCGGTGTGAGAGCCGAGCCCCTTGCTGGGGAGCGTGGGGGTGCCGCTCTGGCTCGAGTACCCGCTGGAGGGGGACATGGTGCGGTCGAAGCCATCAGGGGAGCTGCGCTTAGGCACGGCCTGCGACTCCCTCAGCACCAGGACCATGCCTTCCCCCCTGCCCTGCGGCCTCTCCCCCAGCATCGGGCTGCACCGCGAGACGTCAGGCGAGCTGGCGTCGGCCGAATAGGCCAGGCTGTCGGAGCGGATGCTGCTGGTCTCGCTCAGCGAGGACGGGGAGAAGACCTCATCCTCGCCTGTGAGGCTCCGGCTGCCCAGGCGCGGCGTCCAGGGTGCACCGCTCTCATGCTGAGGCCTGCGCTCTGGCTTGGGTGGCAAGCCCAGCACCTTCTGCTCCCTGCCAGCTGCCTCCTTCTCTTGGGCCTTCTGGAGCAGGGAGTGGGTCCTGCGGGGAGGTGCCGGGGGTTTCTTCATCTTCCTGAGGGATACGCTGCGCACCGAGGAGCGGTCACTCCGCAGGCTGGCGGTGTCCGAGCCGTCCGCCACGCTGCTGGTGCTGTAGGCGGGCGAGGCCCGGCCGCTGCTGCCCCCAACGCTCCGCGGCCCCACCATCAGGAGGCCGTGGGAGGCGGGCGCAGCGGTGGACTTGGAGCTGGCACCGACATGGATCAACTCGGCGTCAACAGCGCCGTGAACCGTGTCCAACTTGCCTGTCGGCGCTGCCTCGCCACGCGGGCCAGCCTCCACCTTCCTGCTGCCAGAACCGCCGTGGGAGGAGATGGTGGAGCTGTTGGACACGATGGTCTCCGTGGACTGGGAGTGGCTCCAGTTGTCGCTGGAGGAGGAGGGCTCGCGGCTGCGGCAGCTGCTCTCGGAGAAGCGGGCAAAGGAACGGACCGAGGCAGGGCTGGAGGCCAGGCTGCAGCGGCTCAGCGTCCGCAGGCTGGTGCGCGTCAGGGCGACGACATCCACCATGGGGGGCAGGATGGCGTTGGGGATGATCTTGGACAGGTAGGTGCCTTGCGGAGAGATGGACATGACGGGGCGCAGCAGCTCGGGGGAGCCGGCGTGGGTGGTCATTCCCGGCACCGCCAGCGACTTCGGCCTCACCATGGGGGACAGCTTGGCTGCCGTCTTCCTCCCCAGCAGCGTGTCATCGTAGTACATCCGCTCAATGTGCTTCTGGAGGGCCGCCTCCGCCTCCGCCTCTTCCAGTGCCCGCAGGGACACGTGGGCACCACCTTCGGGTGCCGGCCGCTCTTGAAGCTTTCCGTCGACCGTTGGGATGCGGATGGCCTCGCCGCCATTCACCAGGACCTGGGGGGCCGTGCCCAGGGGACTGCTGCCCCGACCCACCTGCCCGAGGCCATCCCGGGGGGCGATGCTGCTGGGACGCTCCTTTGGCTCGCGGCCGTTCCTCAGACCTGAGGGGAAGGAAGGAGCAAAGCCCCTGTGAGGCGACACAGACAGAGAGGGGCAGGCAGAGCCAGTGGGCTGGGCAGGGCTCGGCTCCTGCCCCCACCGAGGCTGCGTTGCTGCAGGGAGGTGGCAGAGCCCCACCGCAGCCCGAGCTGGGCTCTCCGCAGGGAGGGAGCTTTGTCCCCTCGGGAGGGGAGCAGTGCCAGGCAGTGAGGCCCGTTCCCCTGCCCCCGCTTACCGAGCTCCTTCTGGACATGGTGGGGGATGCCCAGCACGGTCGTCCTCCTCTCCTTCCTTCTCTTCCCGGCCTTCTCCGAGGACTTTGGAAAGGAGTCATGAGGCCGGAAGGTGGAACCTGGAATGCAACCAGAGTCAAACAAGGTCCTGAGCCTGCGAGCAGGGACAAGCCAGGGGCGCATGGGCCACCCAGGACGGATGTCGCCCTCCCCGCTCCGTGGCGCTGGCCTTGCACCGTCCCGGCTCCTGCCCGGGGGCAGAGTCCAGCCGGCTGCGGGGGAGCTAGGCTCACGAGGCCCAGAGGGCTGCGTGCTCTGACCCCTTCTTTCCCACCTTGTTTATCTATCGGATTCCCAGTTTTCCTGCCATGAACCAGACCCACCCCGCAGGTGGGGGCGGGGGGAACAGGGCGAGGGGCCGAGTGCCTCTGAGGGTAACACATGAAACGGAGATGGGAGCAGGGCCAAGGGGCTGAAGAAAGGGTTGGCGGGAGGCACTGATGGTGCCCATGGCTCCTCCAAGGTACCCGAGGTAGGGCCCAGGGTTAGGCTCCTTAGCCACAGGGCACCTCAGACTGGTTGACCCTCGTACCGGTGCCGTGGATGGCCTGTTTTGCTAAGAAAGCTGGGGGAAGCAGGCGAGGTCTCCCGACCTAATGGGGTGGGATGGAGACAAAGCCTGGCAGGACGTGACTACGGTCCCCCCAGCCCCTCCTGCAATGGGTGCAGGCCAAAAGCCAGCCGCAGCCTCTGTCCCCACTGGACTCCCTCTAATCCTCTGTGGCCCCGAGCCCCCATCCCCGCAGTCTTCAGCTGGACTGTGCTGGTCCAAGCTGCCAGCCCAGCCCCACTGCCCCGTCCAGCCACGGTACCTTTCCGCTGGATCATCTCGGAGCGGACAGAGAGGGCATCCTCCGAGGCGCTGTCCGTCACGCATGACTGTGTCTGACTCCACACTGAGAGCTCGTCGTCGTCCGTGGACACGTGGGAAGACTGCCAGGGGGAAACGTGGGTTCAGAGCGGCCTGGGCTGGAGCAGATGAGCCGCTCCCTTCCCACAGCAAGCAGCCTCCATGGCCCTTGCTCTGGACGGGCCCCTCATCTGCTGGAAATCAGCTCGCAGCGGGGCACTGCCCACAGCCAAGGGTGCTGGGCCAGCCCTTGCGAGCAGACAGACCCCTCTCTGCCAAGCTGGACAGGAGAGTCGCGCCAGGAGCGGCCCTGTCCTCCCCTGACAGGACGCCAGAGGGCACCACTCGCTGCACAGCTGGGCCAAACTGGCGCAGTGTGGAGTCCAGACCCCCCTCGCAGCCCAGCCCCAGCTCCTCCGTGGCCTGGAGATGATCCAGGCCCTGGGGACCCCCGTCCCAGGCGGGTGCCCATGTGCACGCCAGCCTCTCACCAGCAACATCAGCCCTGCAACCCTGCTCTCCCAGGGCCATTCAGGCTCAAACAAACCATGCTGCTAAACTGTGCGGTGCGGAGGAGCCCCCGACAGGCCCCTCTCCCAGCGCCTGGCCGTCCACCTCGGCGCTGAGCCCCCGCACTTCCTTCCCAGGGCTGCTACCCCCAGCCAGCCGCTCGTTCAGGCCCCAGCCAGCTGCTGAGACCTCCGTCGGCGCCTGCCCGCGGGACTCCCAGGCCTTCACAGCGTCCAGGCGGCTCACCGCCCAGGGCTGGGGCATGACCACCCTGAGTATCCCCTGAGAGAGGCCTGGGGCAGGAATGGCAACACTCACCTGGATGCTGTTGGTGTCTTCATGGTCCCAAGTGCCTTTGGTCTGCTTCTGTTTTTCTAGAAAAGCAACAAAAGGCACAAATCCTTTAGGGGAGTGGCTGCGAGAGGCCGCCTGGGCTGGAGCAGGGCAGCGCTCAGCGGAGCAGAGCTGGGGGCAGCAGCCAGCCGCCCCGCGTGCCGCCAGGTGATCTGTGCAAAACGATCTGTGAGCCCTCCCCCAGGGCCACCGGCATCTGCCGGCCCCTTGGCACGGGACTCTGGCCACCCACAGCAGGAGCTCACCCACACGGCCCCCGCATGCGGCCCTCTGCCCCGTCCCACCGCCCACAGCCGGGTCTGGAAGGGGGAGAGGCTGCTGCGCCGGTGCAGGCTGGTGGCACTTCCACACCAGACTCAGCAAGGGAACTGGTGCGGGGTGTAACCGGCTCATCCTCTCCAGCCTGCCAGCCCCTTGGGACACTTCCCCGGGATGCGTGTGCAGGGACGCAAGCAGGGGCAGGAGGCCCCATCTGTTCCAACCCCCTGTGTGGAGAGTCAACTTGTGGAGTCCCTACTCCCACCTGCCGCCTCCCCAGAGAGCAGGGAGGGGGCACAAAGCAAGAAAGCACTGCAGGGCAGCATTGGGCCGAGGCCGCTCTCAGGCTGCAGGGGAGAGGTTCGACGAGGCCGCGATGCCCCTGCAAAGGAAAGGCCCCGACGGGCAGGCAGGGAGCTGTGCAGGGCGCTGCAGGGTGGGGATGGGCAAGCAGGTCCCCCCGTGCGGTACACACCTTGATGCTGCAGGGACTTGAGCCCCGCCTGGGCCTGGTTGTGAAGCTCCTCCAAGTGCGGTGGGCGGCTGCTGGGGAAGAAGACATTGTCGGGGCCCTCGTCCCTCGTCCGGCACTGCGCACTCAGCCGCTTGTCATTCTCAGCCTTGGCGGCCCCTGGGAAAAACAGGGAGAGTCAGCCCAGCTGCACCCCCATGCCCAGCGCCCCGCAGCGGGGGCAGCTCCAGCTCATCTGCACGGCTCCTCTCCCTGCTCCCGCCTGCTTGGGACGGGGACGGGCCTCGTACCCTTTGGCCACCCAAGCCTCAATGCAACGCTGAACTGCTCTCGGCACCAGCACGTGGTCCCACTGGAGGCCGTGGGAATTTCCCTTGGCTGGGTGGCTGCTCGGCTGGGGGGCATCATGGGGCCGGGCAAAGAGCGAGGGGCCTGGACAGGAGCCAGTCTGCAACCGGGGACAGCAGAGGTCACAAGGACCTTGTGCAGAGGCAGCAGCTGGTGCACACTCCCCTGTCACGGGGCACTGAGCTCCACTTGATCCACACCCATCCTGCCCCCGCCAGCCTGAGATGCCCATGACTCCTGCTGCACGTGGGTGCGGCAGAGCAGAGCGCAGCCCTGAGCCCTCCTGGCACCATCACAAGCCCCAGGGGCATGGGGAACACGGCACAGTGGGAGATGGCAGACTGCCTCCTGGTCTGAGAGGCGGACTTGGGAGCAGCCCCTGTGGGCTCCCTCTCCCAGCGGGGCTGTGACGCCCAGAGCCTGACGCAGGGAGCCCAGAAATCCAGCCCAGGCACCGCATGCGTCTACCCCGTGACCAGAGCCAAAGGGAGGGCAGGGAGCCGGGTCCTGTTACCCAACGCACTGCACCTGCACCAATTGCAGGCAAACCCTGGCCTGGAACCGTGGTCCTGCCCGCAGCCGCACCAGGGCTCTGCCCCGTCCCGCCTCTCCACTCCCTTCCTCCCCGCTCCAGGCAGGGGTCGGCTCGGACGCCGCCTGGCCTGGGTCAGAGCAGAAACGTGCACCAGGCTGGCAGGTGGGGCAGGGACAAGCCTGAACAGGGCTGAGCATGTACGTGGGGTGGCAGGATTCCCCAGGACCAAGCACGCGTGTGCAAAGAGGGAGGGAGAAGGGTCCTGCCCAGCCCGTGCAAACTGTGCATTTAAACACACACGCTGCAAGAAGAATCAGATCAGGAGCAAGGAGAGGCCTCCCTGCCCGACGCCCTCCCCCTGCTCCAGCGTCCCCGACCCGTTCCCTGCGGGCCCATCTCCCGTGGGCATGGAGCAGGAGGACGCTCGGCAGGACGCAGCCGCTAGCTAGGCGTGTGCAGGGCTCCCACCCGGCCGTATCCATTACGCGGGCGCCTTTCACCGGCGGCTCCGCTTGCGGCCTGCGCTGGTCGGGGTGACCCACCCCCTTCCCCCGAGTCACGGGGCCGGCTCAGCTCCATTCGGAAGCAGATCCTGTGCCTTTAAACGTGAATGCACTGAACAAGGGAGAGCTCCCCAGGGCGTATCGCATGACTGATACCAGAACGATCTGTGCACCTTGCACACCACCCAGACGCCGCTTAAAGGGACAGGCCCCACCCGCCAAGGCCAGCAGGCAGCGAGGCCTGGGCGTCAGCCTCCTCCCAGGCAGCTGGAGCTGCAGGGGCAGGGGGTTGTAGCCAAAGGGAGTGGAGGGCACCCCGTGCCATTAAGCCCGTCCCTAATAACAGCACTGCTGTGTCCGAGCAGCCCTGAGCCCAGGTGCCCAAGAGCCCAGCGATAAACAGCAAAGCTCTCCCTGACCACCATGCCGCATAGGCCAGTTCAGGCTCCCAGCTCCCCTCCATGCCATGGGGCAGGCTCCGCCTGGAGCAAGCTAGCAGCATGGGGCAGGAACACCAGGCACCTTCGGGTGGAATCAAAGCTGTGTGTCATAGGCCCTACAGGGCTGGGGACAGCGGGAGAGTTTCCTGGCAGAGGCAGGAGCCTGAGGATGGATGCAGGCTCTGTCCCTGCCACCTCTGGGGAGGGCTGCAGGGGCTGCGGGGATCAGTGTGGGAGGCCAGACCCCACAGACTGACTACAAGACGACTCTCCCACGTCACAGTTGGGGAAACCGAGGCTCAGCAGGAAGAGAGCACCGCAGTGTGTCCATGCAGGGGAGAGCCCAGTCCCCCGCACTGGCTGCTGCACGCTAAACCTGCTCGTCTGGGTGAACCACGCCGGCACAAGAGGCAGTGTTCGTGGCAGCCCCGGGGTGGACGCAAGGAGCTGGGGTAACATAGCCCCATCCCCTGGCAGCCCTCCTCATACGTTACCCCAGACTGTTCAGCCTCGGACAAGCGGAGCTGCACCCCCACCGCGGAGCTCGTCTTGCGTCACACGAAGGCTGTGCCAGGACAGCTACAGCGGCTCCACACGTGTGCAGACGAGGCCCTGGGTATCCCTGCTGGACCCCGGCTGCCATCCCTCCTCCCCACTGACCAGCTGCAAGGCACCGAAGGGTGCCATGCGCAGGCCTCTACCAGCCCCTCCAGCGCCTGGGAGCTGAGAGAGGAGGAAAAGAGTTGATGTCAACACCAGCAGCTGGGAGCAATGAGTGATCAGGCTGGGGGCCTGGCTGGCACCCACACTCAGCACGGACCCCTGCTCGCCAGCCCCGAGCGAACCGCCCAAGGCCCCTCTCCTTCAGCCCGGCAGCTCCTCTCCAGGCCCAGCTTTCACCCCAGCATGGTTCAAAGGGAGATCCCCATCGCCCTTCATGCTTGCGCAGCACATCAGGCCTTCGACCACTCTCCAATCCAACCCCGCGGGCACAGAGAGCGCCAGGACTTCGCAGCCCCCCCAGGGACGTGCACTTTAGTCAATAAGCACAATACGGGGACAGCCAGTGGCAGACAGCCATGGCTTGCGCTGTGCCAGAAATCAGGCGGCTGACCCTTATGAGCTTGATGTAAGGTCACACAGCCGGAGGAAGGACGGGAGTCTGGCCTAATTCACAGCCCGTGCTCTTCAACCCACTTCTTTCCTAAGCGCACTGAAGCCTTCCAGATGCTGACTCAAGGCTCCTCTGGGCTCTCAGCTCCGTGGCGAATCGATATGGCACAGAGAGGTTTTTAAGTGCTGCTAATGCTGTGGAGGATTCCTCCCCGCCACCCAGACGACAAGCCAGCGGCTGCAGTCCCCAAGACCAAGCAGCTCCCAGCATCTTGGCCAGGCAATCAGGCAGCACTGGCGGGGGCTGGTGGCAGCAGGGGAGCGCGGTGAGCACACTGGGGGGCAGGGGGGAGGTGGGAGCCTAAAACAAGAAAATAAATCAGGCTCCCTCCTGGGCATTCACATCCCTCTGATCACACCCCCGGCAAGGCCCTCACAAGCCATGAATTAACCCAGCCACAACACTAGAGGCAAGGGAACCATAAACCCATTTCCCAGCTGCGGAAACTGAGGCACACCAGGACGTTACCAGCAACCCAGGAGCGCTCTGGAGAGGGGACCTGAGCTAGAGGCAGCAGCTCTCCTTGCTCACAGCCACCTGCGCTGTTAGGCCACACACTCTCCCCCTGCCTGGTGAAGCCACAGCTGTCCCCACAGGGGTCCCTGGTTTCCCATCACCCATCGGTCACCACCAAACAGCTGCTCGGCAGCTGGAGGTTCCCGCGGGCAGCTCTCCCCGGCTGCCCCAGCCCCCCGTTCTGTGAGACAGGACCTGTCCGGAGAGGCTCGTAGCTCTCAGGTCAGGGGGATGCAAGCGGTTCCCCTCCCGGGGGATATCTCCGGCCAGCCCAAGCTCAGCTCAGCTCATCCCCCAGCCCTGCTGCAGTGGTGGGGAAGGGAGGGGAAGCAGCTGGCAGAGGCTGCAGCACCACTGCAGACGCGGATACCACCCATCTTCCTGGGGTCTGCAGAGCGAGCCGCCAGTCCGAGGCTGCAGGCAATGCACACGCCGCGGCTGAGCCCCAGAGCACTGGGGCAGCCCCCCCGCCCCCAGACCTCCCCCCGGCATTCGCACCCGGATTAAAAAGCAGGCTGCTGAACGGCTGCAGCGCCCAGCACCGCACAATAGGGAAGGGACACAGGACAATGGAGAGGATTCCGCCCTGCTAAGCCGCATAGAAAGGGAGATTGTCTTCCCTGGTCAGCGATCCGACCCGGAGCATCCCAGCCGCGCCGGGCCCAAGCCCACAACCCCCAGGAGACCTGGCCGATGCGAGACGCACACACGCAGGCTTCATCCGAGATGCCCCCCACTCCCAAAACGAGACCACAAAGACCCCAGGCTCCCACCCAGCCGCTTGCTGCTGCCATGTCAAGTGAATCTCAGCCTACTCCGCTACCCTGCCTCCGCCAGGCAAGCGCCAGCTGTGATTTATTCCATTAACTTCCTAACAAGCGAGGCTGGTGCCAGGGTGACCTTTCCCTGCCCAACCTTGCACGGCAGCAGTGAGAGCTGGGGTCCTTCGCGTGCCAAGCAGCCGGCTCCAGCCATGCCCCCAGCAGCTGGTGGGAGTCCCGATGGCATGGGGGGCCAGGAGCGCTTGGAGATCTCCGGCAACAGAGGTTGTTTAAGGACGCCTGCACTCACCTTTCTTCTTAAAGAGAGCTAGGAGAGAGGGGAGGTTCCTCCCAAGGAAAACCACCATCCCTGCAGCGTGGGGAGCTCCCCGGGAGAGTCCTGCCTGGGGGCCCAGCCGGGCTGCCCTGGAGCACAGAGACCGCTGCCTTTCTCCAGCTGCCTGCCAGCGTTCAGGATCCCGAGCGCCTTTCGCTGCCTCTCGCTTTCCCACCCATCAGCGGCTTGGGTCCCGGCAGGAGGATGCACAGACCCAGGCGCGCAGAGCCGGCACCGCGGCAGCTCCCGTGCGGCGAAGAGGGAGAGCAGGGCGGAGGACTGTGAACTCAAGGGCAGAGAGGGAGGCGGAGGCGGGGGTCTCTGCCTCTCGGTGGAGGCCGGGAGGGGAGCGCCTGCCAGCCCCCAGCTGTTTCACCAGAACTGCTCATTCACAGCAAAAGAAAAGCAGCCCCTCCTCTGCCCTCCCCCCTCCCCTCCCACCAGGCCCTGGGGCTGCCCCAGGCACAGCTGCTACATCCAGGGCACGGCGGGGCTGGCAGACCGTCCCCAGCCCCACCTTACCCCCGCCACACAGCAGCACCATCCGGACATCAGACTCCCGAGCAGCTGGCCAGAGCCGGGCAGCCCCAAGGGCACAATCCTGCCCTTGCCCCAGGCCAGCCCCTCTCCCTGGAGACCCTTCTGCTCTAGGCGCTGGCAGCTGGTAGCAAAATTTGCCACCATGGTGCCCAGGGCAGCGAGGGTCTTCCCACTGCTAAGAAGCTGGCCTGCCTGCGGAGTCGAAAGCCAAGAGAGCCCTGGGTGGGGAGTCACGGACTGCCCCCCACCCTTACTCCTGCTCCCTTTGCGCCCCAAGGTGATGCCCTGGACAAGCCATTGGCACTGACCTGTGTCTCTTCATGCACGTGGCTCTGCGAGGGAGAGGAGAAGACGGAGTGGGGATTTGATCACTCTCTTTGAATACCAGAAGTGCTGTTACAGAAGAGGAGGGTGATCAGCTGTTCCCCGTGCCTGCCGGGGATGGGACCAGCAGCCACGGCCTTGCATTGCACCGAGACCTGGGTGGGAAAACCAGTCCCTCCCGGAGGATGGTTCGGTACCGGGACAGGTCACCCTTGGAAGCACAGCAGGCAACTGCTGGCTGGGGTGAGGCACGGCGGCCTTCCCAGGGCACTAGAAGAAGTTGCAGCAAACGCTGAGAGGACAGGTCTGGCTCAAGCCTTGCACCTCGTCTTGGGAGGCAGCTCAGGCTCATCTCAGCCTGGTGAAGGAGGGAGCTGAGATGAGAAGGGGAGCGAGCAGCTTGGATGACACAGCAGCCCTGTGGCCGAGCCGAGGCTAAAACCCAGGAGTCCGTGCAGCCCACATAGCCCTCGCCGACGGATGCCCGTGTACCCCACAGATGTGCAAGCCCCCCAGTCTCGGCGCTGCCGGTGCCAAGATCACTTGGGCCTGAGCCCACATCCTGGGCTGTGCTGCCCCGTCCCATCCCGCCGGGGTAACAGAGCCTCCCGTAGCCCAGGGGCAGTGCCCTCCCCTCCCCCTGCTCTGGTGGGGAGCTGAACCTCGCTCACTTGCTGCTGAATATTCATCAGGGCTCTTGGCGAGCGGATTCCCCGGGCAGGGCAGGCCAGCGCCATCTGGCATGCGGCAGGCCTGGGCCTTTGAACAACCCCCAGGAACATTGCAGGGGGTTGCCTGCAGCTGCAGCGCCGGAGACAGAAGGGCCCTCCCTCACACCCCCGGCTGCCACCCCAGGCCTGCACAAAGCCCGGGGACAGCGGGCAGCTGGGACCAGACAGCGCTGAAGGGAGGGGTGGGAGGTGGGGAGCCGAGGGCCCCCCCTGCTCCTTCATGTACAGCCCGGGACCCCACCACGGGACTCCACCCCAGTGCCCGCTCCGAGGCTCGGCTTGTAGAGTCCTGGCATGTGGGCGCTGCATCCCCCAGGGCACGGCCAGCCGCAGCCGTCTGGGCAGGGATCGCGGGCAGATGCTCTGCGGGGATTCCTCTGCACTGCCAGATGGGACTGGTGTCTGCCCCCAGGCCAGGAACAAGAGGAGCAGCACACAAGCTGCTCCTGCCCTTGCCCCGAGCCGCACCAGTACACCAACTGGGAGACTGCACCAGCCAGGAGAGCAGACCCCCCACACTCACCAGCTCCTTCATACGCAGGACCACCCTGCTTGCAACCTGGACTGCTCCCGATTCCCAAAGCCCGTTCCAGCCTGTGTGATACCTTCAGTGGGACGGGGGTTCCCAGCTCCTTTGGCTACGGCTGGCATCTCGGTGCCCAAGAGGCGCAGGCAGGCAGAGCTGGCCCAGCCTGGCGCCAGCCCTCCCCTAACTCAGGAGCTCGAGGAAGCAGACAGCACCTTGGCCCTGAAACCCCAACAACCACAAGCACCCCACAGACACCACCTCCTGGCCCCACGGCTCATAAGCATCGCTGGAGCTGATCAGGGTAGCAAGGCGCCGCACGCCCAGCCTGCTCCCACAGAAGTGCTGCAGTGGGAGAAGGGCTGGAGGCCACTGCACAGACACCTGTCCGGAGGGGGCTATGGCCAGGGGGCCCAGCTGTTTCCACAGTCCAGGGTGAAAGCGAGATCCTCCAAAATGATGGGAGCAGCACCTTCTTGAAGCAGCAGATGTTGAAACAGCTGCAGCCCAGGGTATCGGCACCACACAGCACATGTCCCATTGGGGTGCCGGGGATACGGCCCTGCTGCAAGAGAATAAAACTGCTGTATCCCCAGACCCCCCCCGTCTTGAAGCTGAAGCCACTGGAGCCTCCCCACTTCTGCTCAGGCTCCCAGCCCAGCCCAGCACCCACTTGAAACTGCAATGGCAGGAGACAATCACCCACCCTGGCCCTTGTCAGCTTATCCAAGAGGCCCCTCGTGGTAGCAGAGGGCCAGAAATATGGATTTCCTCCTCATCCAGGAGCTGCCAGGACACTCAGAGGACAGGCTGCTATTTAGCTCCCCTCTGACCTGGTGGTGACAAATGCACACACAAGCACATGCACACACCATCTCTGGGCACAGACCTGCCAGCACACTTGATGAACACGCACCACAAGCAAGACTAACAGGAAGGGCTCCTGGGCCAGCCTGCTCCAAAATACCCAGCCGGGCATCCTTAGAGAAGGGACCAGGAAGAAGAGCTGAAAGGAAAGCAGGCCGGGGCCTTCCCCCCCAGGCCAGGGAACACTCTCCTTGAGCCTGTGCTTCATGCAAGCACCAAGAGCAGAGGGTGAGATGAGCTCTGGGGTTCGGCCTGGAGGGTCCCCTACTTTAAAACAGAAAGCCTACGTCCTTAAGCCAACATGGCTACAACCAACAACCTTACAGCTCAGAGCTGAACACTGCGGGGCACAAGGCGAGAGAATCCCATGTCGAGCCGAGAGAGAACCAGATGTTCCCAGCTGTGCACAATGCACCATCCTGGTAACAGCAGAGCGAAAGGGATGGGGGCTGCAATCAGGACAGGGGGCTGTGGCTGAACAGCCAGGCAGAAGGGAGGATCCCAGATGAGAGCGGTTGCTGGCTGGGCTGGAACAGGAGAGGGAGCTGCCAGCCCTGGCCCTGCCTCAGCCAAGTAGCCCCGGGCTCTATGGCTTCCCCCCAGCCCCAGGCCCCATCTGCCTGCGCTCTGCTCAGCCTGCAAACATCCAGCTCAGTCTCCACAGCAATGCCCCAACTTGTCTTCTCCCTCTGCAAACCATCCAGGAGGCAGGGAACACCCAGCTCCCCGCAGCCCCCTTCCACCACCACTGACTCACAGGAGAGGAATGAAGAGGAGGGGCAGAGCTGGGGGCTGGCCAGAGAGGGAGGGGAGCTGCTGGGGCCTGGGAATGGAGAGGAGAAAGCCCTCCTCTCTGCACTGCACAGTCCGGGGGGCTCTCGGGGCCTCATACAACCCCCCGAGCAAGCGGGAGCATGTGGGCTTCACCAGCGCCCCAGGCGGAGCCTCGCCAAGAGCCCGGCAGAGCTGGTGCTCACACACACTCTCACAGCACAATGGGGCACGAGCCAGCAAGGGCCAGATGTGCATGTGTGTGGCCAGGCTATAGGCCCACATGCCCAGTGGGGAGAGCAGCTGCACCCCAGCCCTAGAGCCCAGCTCCCGCGCCCTCACGCAGGCTGCCTGCAGCTCAGCCCCGAGGCGGGGCAGAGTTAGCTGAGGTTTGCAAACGCTGCTTTGAGCATGGAAAGCCCCAGACAAGTCCTCCTGTGGACACCACTTGGCGGTCGAGGTCCCAGAGCCTGTGCACATCCACCACCGCCAAAATGCTCCAAGCTCTGCCTGCCAGTGCCAGCTCCCTGGCTCCTAGGCATGGCAGAGGTGGCAGAGGTGGAGCCAACACTGCAGAAGGATTAAGGTCCTGGCGCTGTGCCTCCCCCAGAGCCAGCTCCACAACCAGTCGGGTGGCTTGGGTTGTGCCAGCTGCCCAGACAGGATTCTTCCTCCGATGGAGTGGAAGGGCGCTGTTTCTGTATAATGCACCCCAACGTGTTCATCTTTCACCTGGATGCACTGTCTCTGCCAGGGTGACCTACCTGCCCACGGTGCCACACCTGCCCTGCCCCACAGCGGTGCCAGGGCCTTGCCCAGGAGACCTTTGCTCTTCTGCCTGCCCCGCTTCCCTTCTACGTGCGGCACACGCCTAGCAGTCTATGGCACATGCAGTGCACACCAGGGCGAGCACCTGCTTGCAGAGGTTGCCACAGCTGTCACTGGGATGCCGACAGGAGGGTGGAGCAGACAGCAGGCCCTCCTCGGCCCCGGGGCCTTGCAGGCCAGTAGTGTGACGTGACCCGTAGCCAGGCACGTAGGGCTGGGCTCTGAAAAGACAGAGGTGCCTGCTACCTGCTGTAACCTGGGAGCACAACACCATGCTCCCTTGCCAAATCCCATCCCAAGGCCCATGCTTTCAGAAACAGCTGGTACTTTGGAGGACCTCAGCTTGAGACACCTACAGCCTTGTGCAGTGGTGCCAAGCGCTCGCTGCCCCCTGTGACTCCACCGGCAAGCGACGGAGCCTGTTTTAATGTGCAGCCTCTCTGGAGGGGATAAATGGGGTAAAAGCCTGGAAGGAACCAGGGTTTGGCTCCAGGTTCTCCAATGCAAATCGGGATTCGGGTGATAAACAATAGTGTTTTTAAGCACGCTTCTGTTTGACGAAGGAGCTTGTCCAGCATCCAAGCCCTCGTCTGGCATGTCCCTACGTGAATTTCCATCCTCCTGGCACACAGCAGGGCCATCTGAGGAGTGCAATAATATTGCCAGGGGCTGTGGAGAGGGTACCCCATGCAGTCACACCAACTCTTGGCAGCCCCTTCCCCACCTTGCTATTTTCCTGGCACAAAGTCCTTGCTGGGCTGAGTGAGCGAGGGCCAGGAAAACACTCTTCCAAACAGAGTCAGTCCATATGCCCATTCCTAACTGCAACAAGGATCCCGCACACAGAGGGGAAAAATAAAGCTATTGCAAAATGCCAGGTCCCAACCCTGGCACAAGGGGACAAACAGCCTAGCTACTCTGATTCTCTACGTAGATGCCTCTGCACTTATGGAAAGCTCCAGACTGGTGAGCGCAACCAGGCACAGCTGCGGAAGGAGCAGTCTCGATGCAAGGTGAAGCAGCGAATGGAACAGAGCGGCAGCCCGTCCGGTCCAGCCGGCTGTCCCCAGCACCGACCTGTACCAGCTGCCATCAGAGAAGGGAACATACTTTGCTGTGCCATCCTACTTCATAAGAGGGGAATCCGGCCGGCCCTAGCTGATGATCCTTCCAGCCCAGCACTAACCATGGGTACCCCAATCTCAATGAACAGCAATGCCTAGCACCCCTCCTCCTCTGGCTCTGAAAGCCCTTTGCTAATAACGAGGGATTGAGCTGGGCAAATAGGAATGGCTTAGCCCTTGCAACAGCCTTGAGATGTCATTAGAAATTGCCCCCCGACTTACGGAGTGAGACAGGGACAAGCAGGGGCACAAAGCTGCTGGACGACCTGCCCAAGTTCACGCAACAGGCTGCAAAGCACAGGTGTCCTACAGCCACTTCAGGCTCTCGCCACCCCGAGCCTCACTCTGCCACGTGTCTGAGCTCCGTGAGGTCATGGCACGCAGCCTGGGGCCAGGCAGCAACGAGCACAAACAGCCTCAACCACCCCAAGGCCTCCACATGGGGGAAGTTAAGGGGTTCACACTCCAGCCAGGACCACGGGGCTGCAAAATGGCTATGCCAGGGCCTGGCCTAGGCCGAGGCGATGGCACAGATGAATTCCAGATCAGTGCCCCAGGGAGGGCAGAGTCCTCTAGGGAACAACCTCTCAGACTTAGGAGCCCCCTTCCGTGTTCCTCCAGCCTTGGACTGAAGAACAGCTGAGTGCGTCTGTCCCAGCACTACTGATAACCCCAGCCCCATTCCAGTTTCACTGAATCCCCACCCCTGTGCACGGGGCCCTGTCTGCCCTCCTGAGAAAAGCTGTCTAGCAGGTTTTAAGGTAAATACAGACTCCCCCTGCGCTGGAGCCAGACCCAGGCAGAGCTCTGCAGGTAGGGCTAGGAGGAGGTGGCTTGCTGACCATGATCTTGTTCAAAGCAAGACAGGGTCAGCTCAGGTCAGGGCACAGGCAAACCTGAGGCATCAGGGCAAGTCAGCCAGTGGGCAGGCTGAGTCTGTCCTGCCTCCGTGCACCAGCCCAGGGCACCACAAGGCTGGAGGGACCGGCCAGGCCATGACTCCAGGAGTTTTGGAGACCCCATCCAATTTTTATTCCAGGCGAGCGTTTGCTCAGCCAGCTGGAGGCCTGGCTACATTCCTGTTCCAGGTTCAATTAGAGGCACTGCTCTTCGCTTCCTGTCCTAAGCTTGCAGGGGGCTGCAGGACACTGTAAAATCACTGCTGTGCTTCCCCCGGCAGCAGCCGGCTGCTTGTGAAGCCATCTCACGCACACACGTACACAAGCACACTCGGCGCTCAAGGGAAATTAATGCACTTTGCTATGCCCGTCATAACTCGGTGACCGGATTCTCTCCTACAGCCCACGTGGGGACGGAGGCCGATTACAGGCAGCCTGGCATATGTGCCCGACACGGAGGCAGCACCCTGCAGCTGACCCTTTTGTACAGGCACCCTGCTCTCTCCATCACGTGTGTGCTCCCGCAGCCACTTCTCATCACGTGTGTCCTGTGCTGTATAGTCATTAAATGTGTCCGCCCAGGTGCTTGGGAAGGGATGGACTTTGCAGAGAGCGAGGTGGGGAGTTGGTTGGGTCGGAAGCACTGATGGAAACAAGAGATAGGCAGTGCCTGCTCCATGTCCTCCAGCCAGGCACCAGCCTGGTGCCCCTCTGTGCTCGGGGCATCAGGGAATGGGCTTGTTTCTGCCCACTCCTCCACAGGGAACCAGCTGGCAGTGGGAATGAGAGCGGAGAAAACAAGTGCTGGGAACCACAGGGTCCACACAACCTTGGGCCGTGGAGCACAAGACATGCTGAGTGAACCGGTTACATGAAGAGTCCTTGTGCCTCCTCTCCCAAAAGGCACACCAAACTGGGTCGGATCTTCTCTTACCAAGCAGTGGCTTGTTCACACGGCTGGCCCAGTGCCTGGAGCTGGCCAGAGAGGATCAAAGGTTTGTGGATAAGCCACTCAAAGTGGGAGACAACAGGAGCCAGTACGCACCTGGGTCTCCCTGACCCAGCAGACACCATACGCTTTCTTCCAAAGCTGGAGAAGGGTTGGACCCCCCAGCATCGCACCACGCCACTGGGCAGCCAGGCTCCGTGGAAAGGCCAGCCAAAGGGCTGCACTCAGCATCCCCACCACGAAGAGGGGAGGCTGCGAGCCTGGGCTATCAGTTCCACTCGCTGCCGGAGCCCCTCCACTCCTCCAGACCCCGAGAAGACAGTCCCCACCTCACCTCCCAGTACAGGTAGCTCCTGGCTACAACGGTTCCTGAGAAATGGCTCCAGAGCTGGGAGGGGGCCGTGCCAGAGCCCCCAGGGAGAGCTCTCCCAGCCTGTCCAAGGGGGCGAGGCCAAACCCCAGCCACCCACAAAGGGGCAAGAAATGGTTGAATCTCCACGATCCGTTCTCTCCTCCTCCGAGGAGGAGGCCGCCGATGAAAGGGGAAGTTAGTGGCAGGCACGACAGGGGTTTCCATGACTGTCTGCTGGGAACCAGGCTGGTTACGGCCACCATCTTCTCCAAACACAACGCTCCCAGCTGCTGGCATCCTGCGTGGCTCGTGACAGTGTCCCAATGGCTTCGGGGTGACTCCAGCCGGCTTTGGGGGATGACTAGCCGCTGTTGACACATGGCTGTGCTCTGCTCCTGAGGAAACCTCAGGCCTAACAGGTGCCAAGAAGGAAGCAAGGTGAACCCTGGACTCTGCACCAGTGCCTACAGGCTCCCAGATGCCGGCCGGCTTCTTGCCATCCTCTTCCCACCGGATGGAGTTTGGCCTGGAGCCACGTTCCACTCCCCTGAGTCAGCGAGCGCCTGGCGGGTCCATCCTGATAAGGCCAAGATAAAGAGCCGCAGTCTCTGTAGAGTTCAAGGGCGGCGACGGCCCTTCCCAAGGCAGCTCTATTTAAGGTGCAATACAACCCAGGCTGGGACCCATCTCGGTGCCTAGCTGGCACAGCTCCTACCCAGGTACAGACAGTGAGGGGTAGGGGTAGGGGCAGGGTGTGGGTGTTTCCATGTAGACATATGGGGTTGTACCAGCTTGAATATGGCCACCAGCGTGGCACCTGCCCGGGGTGGTGCTAGCTTCCAGGAACACAGCGTCCCACAGCAAACAGGCTGTGTGCATCAGGTGGGGGAGAGCTGGCTCACCTTACAAGGGAGGGCGGAAGCAGGGCAGACAAAGCAGCCCCAGGAACAACCCCTGGTGATGCTCGTGTGCAGTTCCCACAGGGAACGGGGAGAATCCAGAGCTTCTGCATGCACAGCCTCCCGCAGGGGCTGCCCAACTCTTCTGCTCACCCTTCCCTGCCCTTTCTACCAGGGGGATCAGAGAGGAGGCAGCTGCTCCTGGAGGGAGGCACTGGATATGGCTGTAGATGCACGTGCCTCAGCTGCTTCCTCCCCAGACAGAGAAGCAGGAGCCTGCCCGGGCCTGAGCTGCCCCACGCCGAGCGCAGGCATGGCTCCCCGCAGACCTGGGCTGAGCTGCAGGTTGACACAAGAACCAGCAAAGCAGGAGGGGAGAGACGCACCGGAAGGAAGCCAGTTTGCAGAAGGAAGGTCCCAAGCAAGGACCAGCTGCTGTACGTCCTGGGGGCTGAATTTGGACCTTCCCTCCCAGAACAAGCAGTGCTCAGCACCAGGCTGCAGCCCCCTCCCGCAACTACAGATGTGCCACAGAGGGAGCAGAGTCCGGCTGTAGCAGCTGGAGGGTCCAGCTGTGGCAGTTCAGGCACTTTTGGGGGCAAGAGAAGATGGAAATGTTGCCTCCAGCCCAGAACACACTGTGCTCCCAAAGGCATAGGAAGAGCCGGACCCAAGGATGCTGATGATGGGCATGGCAGATGCAGGGCAGGTGGGGCAGCGAGGTAGATATTTCATCTCAAAGGGAAGAGCTCCTCTGACTGCTTTGGCTCCTGGTTCAGCTGGCACCGATCACTGGTCAGCCTAGGAGCTGAAGCCCTAATCCACCCCCTGTCCCCAGAGGAAGGAGGGGGATCTCCCCGACTCAGCGTGGCCTGAGAAGGGAACACCCTAGGGACAGGGGAGTCACCCTCTGCTCTCCCGGGACCCCCCAAGCCACCTGAATCCCAGCCCTAGAGGCGCTTGGCCCCTGCAGCAGCTCGGCCTGCTCCCGCGCTGCTCCCAAGCGCACCCTGCCCCCCACCTATTGATCCCTGCGTGCGCTCAGCAAAATGCTGAAGAAACACAATGCAAATTCTTTCGCTTTGTGGCCTCCGATGGGTTGCCATGGAGCCGCGGGCAGAGAACAAACAGAACTCGCTCCACGTGTTCTCGGCACCTACTGTCCGGTGCCCTTCCCTCTCCCGCTTCCTCCCTCCCCTGCCCCTGCCATGCCCCCTGTGCCCCCTCGCCTGGGCCTTGTGGCCCGAGGAAAGGACCGGGGCTCTGTGATCCTCACCCTGCCAACCCCATCCCACCCATCCCTGCAGCATCAAGGCACCAGAAGAGGAGCAGGCTGCCCCCCGTGCACTGCCGTGGACACGGGAGCACCCAGCGGGAGCGTAGCTGCCGTGTCCCCACGTCTCTCGCTAGCCCCATATCACGTGCCCAGGGACCTGGCATCTGGAACCAGGTGTTGGATCCCCCCCGACACGCACCAGGAGAGGGGGCCAAGGTTGGTGGTGGATGGCTGGAGCGCCCCCTTTCACACTTCCAGCTCCAAGCCCCTCCAGCAACAGGGATCACAGGTCCCGGAGCCCCCCCAGGCCTCTGTTGTTGCAGGCACCACATCCCACAGTGACCTGACCCGGCTCCACCTTAAAGATTAGCCAAGCCCTCTGCTCCCCACGGCTCCGGCTGGAACCTCCCTGCCCAAGGGCTCCAAATCTGCTTCTTATTCCCAACCTAAATTTATTCATGGCCGGTTAGGCCCATTTGTTCTTGCGCCAAGGCTGCTCTTCAGCTCCAATCACTCTCCCCCTCCCAGGTGTTTACTGCCCTAACGCATTTGCAGAGAACAATCCCATCCCTGCCCAGCCCTTGCAGAGAGCAAGCATCCCTGATCTGAGACCCGAGAGGCGCAGAAAGGCCTCCAAATTCATCACCCAGTGCTGGCAGGTGCTGAGCTCTCTTTCCTCCTAGCACCAGGAACCCCCCACCAGTGAACCCATTCGATCTCCTGCCTCATTCTTCGGAAATAACTCCAACCAAGCTGCCCCGCAACCCAGTGCTCCGGTCTGCAGCCCAACACCCCCAGTGCTAGAGGGCCTGAGGGACTCTGTGCGGCTATTCCCTAGCATGCAGAGCTGTGCAGACTCAATTTGCAAGGGAAATGGCGCAAACCTAAACCAAAGAGGGAAATTACAACCTCTGCGCCAGGACAACCATGTCCAGGGGCAAGGGGAGATGCACGTGCCACACCAACACACCCTGCAGCCCAGCCCTCACACCCGGGGGGACAGGCACAAGGGAGAAGCAGGGAAAGCCCATACCGGGGGGGCAAGGCTGGCGCACACAAGGAGAAGCTGCACTTCAGCTTACTTCTGGTCTCTCTGCATAAAGGTGGCAGCCCCCCGACTTTTCCCAGGTAACTCAGCCTGCTTGAGGTGTTACTGCCGGACCCAGCTCCGCACGGTCTGGAAGAGAAACACGGGGCAAAGGCTACAGGTCCACCTGCGGCTGGAAACACTGGTCTGGATGACCACAGGGCCCTTCCGCCAGCCTTTCCCAGGGCATGACCCTGCATTACGAGACGGAGTGGTTTTGGATGCCTCTCACCAGCCAAAAAGAGAGGGAGGGTGAGGTACAGGCCACAGGACAGAGGATGAGGCTCAGCATCACGAACCAGAAGTTCCTGGGGTCCCATCCTGGCTCCAGCACCGACTCCCTGAGTGACCCCGGGCAACTCACTTGACTGCTGCATGCCTCAGTTTCCTCACCTGCAAAATGGGGAAGGGAGCACCCATCTGCCTCCCAGAAGAGCTCATGAGGGATGGCGAGGCTGTATTCAAGGTAGGCTAAGCACCGTGCTTTCCCCAACCTGCCTCCCCTTTCACCCACAGCTTCAAGGCCAAGTGGCAAAGGGAACTGATATCTGGGCTGAGGCCTTCTCTGCAGGAGTGCAGGTTCACAGGGAGGGATTTCCAGGCAGACTCCTTGGGCTTTGGTTGCCTTGGTTCATATCCATTTAACTCCAACACATAATGAATCGTTCAGATAAACGACATCTTTGCTACAGGCCCAGCAGCTGCAGCCCCCCAAATGAGGAGCTCAGGCTCCTGCCCCCACTGCCCCAGATAAACCGGACTTGGCATCCCTCTCCTCCAAAAAACCCCTCGTTAAGAAATCAGCCACCTGCAGTGCCCCTGCAAAACATCCCCCTCCTTTGCAAACCCGGAGCAGGTCACCTTTGAGCTGCACCTTGCGGGGAGTTTTGCTTTGCTTTGTCACTCCCTGAGCCCACGCCAAAGGCTTTGAATCCTGTCCCAGGGCCTGTTTACCTTGCGGCCAGTTTGGCTCACCTGTCCCAGTCGCACCCATGACACCTGCCAACAGTCCAGGCAGCAAGAAATGCAGGAGAGAAGGGGGATGAAATGGGGGCGTCAGAGTGTGTGCGACCCTGCCATGGGCTGCCAGTGGGAGCCTCCTGCAGGGCATGTCCCCTAAACCCTGGGCGGTGAGCAGGGCACTGGTAACACACTCACAGCTACGTGAGCACTGGGAGCCAGCACCTGCTGCAGGCGTGTGCGTGTACGTGTGCGTGGGAGAAGCAGGTTCTGAACCCTTCCCCACTCCCCCGGGGCCTGGCAGGAGAGAGGATCCAACCCGGGGCTTCCCAGGCAGGGATGTGCCCAGGCCCTCGGGGAAAGCAGAGGAACGATAGCCAGACAGGAGCCTTCAGCTCCCACCTGCTGCAGCCTGTTCTCCGGCTTTCACCAGGCCAGTCCGAATGCCCCGAGTGCTGGGACTCCCATGTTTCCATTGGCAGACACTGCTGAAGCACCCTGAAACCCTGTGCCCCGATGCTCAGGGGAGTTATGAGCAAGAAAGTGCCAATCCTAGTGCCAGGACAGGGACAAAACTACTCAAAAGAACATACTTCCTTAGATTTTCAATGCAGCCCGGCCATGGACTGGGGGGGGTATCATGGGATGACAGGTGCCCCCTGCTCCTCACACACTGTGATCCCAGGGTGGGGGTGGCAGGACCCAGCCCATGCAGCTCTCCTGTCCTGCCCCTGCCATGCTTCTTACATTTGAACCTGCTGCCCCAGAGCAGCGAAAGCCCTGCAGCCAGGAGACAAAACCTGAGCACTGTTCGGAGCTGAGCTTTCTGCTGCATCTCCCGGCCTCCTGCAACAGAGGTGCCTTCTCAGAAGGGCACGAGGGACGAAGCACAGGTCAAAGGACAGCCCACACCTTGCCAACCCACGCCTGCTGTGGGCTGGGCAGACGCATGCCAGGAGCAGTAAAGGAGAGGGAAAACTCCACCCGATCCCATCGGGCACACCGTCAGCCCAACTCCCCTCCAAGACATCCAGGCGCTGCAAATGGCCATCAGACTTCACAGCAACCCTTGGGTATTGACCAAAGGGAAACTGAGGCACAGAGAGAGAAAAGGCAGAGGCTTGCAGATAGAAAGTGAGCCAGTGGTGAGAAAGACAAGAGTGGAGGAGTCCTGATAAGAATGGGGTCATATGCTCAAACCACAGACCCACCAAGTAGCTGAGCAGAGAAAAACACACAGGGAACAAATTCACTGGCGGGCAGCTGCCCTGACGGTGCTGGAAAGCCCGCGGGTCAGCACCCAGGAGGGAGCACAATGGGCCTGTCACCAGCCCCAGAGCAGATTAGGATCTTTGTTAGCCCCAGCGCTCCCAGTGCGGCCAGACTGCAACGCTCCCGGAACAACCAGCTCCTTCCAGCCTCGGGCGGGGGAAGAAAAAAGGCTTGGGCAAAAACGCAGCCCCAAGTCCATCGGCCCAGGTACAGCCCTCCCAGACACCTGGCCCCAGGGCCAAGCACCGGGCAGCAAACTTCCTGGCAAGGCGCAGGGGGCTGCAGACCGCGGCGGCCTCGTCTCTGCGCCACGCCAACACCGCCGGCCCCGGAGCCCCCTCCCCACCCCGTCATGCCCCTACCTGTCTTCAGCTTCCCAGAGTGGCCGAAGTGCCAGAAAGACCTGGCCTTGCCGGCAGGGGGGTTCCTCTTGTGGTGAGTGTTGCCCATGGTCCCGGTGGGCACAAGAAGCACGTGCCCTCCCCCTGTCCCGGGAGGAGGTGGCACAAGGCACTACATGGCTGAGCCGCACAGGCTTCCCTGGGCCCGCTGCCAGCCGTGCAGAGCGGGTGGCTCAGCTCCGGCGTCCCATCCCTCCCGCTGCAGCCCAGCCCGCAGCCTTCCCCACGCTGCGCTCTGCCCGAGCCCGGAGCCAATCGCGGCGGGTAGAGAGGAGGGGCCTGCAGGATCACTTGTCCGCTCTCTGCCCTCCCTACCGCCGTCCTGCGACTGCCTGCTGCCTCCCTCTCCCCGCCAGCCCGTCGCAGCAGGGTGGCTGCCAACCTTCACGGCTCTCCCAGCAAAGTGGGTGACAGCCAGGGCTGGCTCTTCAGTGCATTGTTCCCCATGCACAATGATAAGAAATACAGCCTGCCCCATCCCCACCTCCATCAGGCGGCACCGGTGCCAAAACCCAGTTGCGGGGGTGACCCCCGTATCCCACAGGGGGTGGCAGGAGCAGAGGGGCCCTCCCAAAGTCTCGAATGCGGACCCCAGCGGGGATAACTCGCATGCAATCCGCTCGCCCTCCTCCCGTGAAATCGCAGCAATGCAGCTGGGCACGGGATGTGGCACCCACTCAAGTTCATCCAGTGCAAGTTTGCACAGGTTGTTTTACGGCGCTCTCAGCCTGGCCCGCATCAGGGAAGCCGAGACAGGCCAAGAGGCCAGCGATACCAGTCTGTCCACGCACAAAGCAGCACTAGTTTACCTGAACTGAATTAAACCGCCAGCGCTGGTGAGCGCGCAGGGCCCGAGACAGCGAGCTCTGGGAGGCAGGCAGCCCCGCGGAGGCTTGCCCTGCCTGATTGCAGCTTTCTCTTCCTATTCCAATTAGAAAATTAAATGTTACGAGGGCAAGGAAAGGTCAGCTGGCCGGACCCCTGGCACCACGTGATAGGAGTTTAATTCCTAAAGGCCGTGATTATGGCTCTGGCAGATCCCTCCAGTGATTCATCAGCTGTTCTGCTGAGGAGGAAAGGAGGGTTTGTGGGTAAGGCACAGGATTAGGAGCCAGGAGATACAGGTTCGACTCACAGCCACGCTGGAGGCCCTCCACACAAACTGGGGGAGCTGGGCCTGTCTCAACTCCCTGCTTACACGACGGAGATAATCCGACCTCCTCCTTCCCCAGCAGCTCATCTTACCGATCCGAGCAGGGACTGCCTCTTACAACATACGGTGCCCCACAATAGGCCCAGGTGCAATACCCGGGATTAACAGCTGCCGTGTCCGGTGTGTCAGTGCATGCTGTCTCCAGGGACACTGGGTACCCAAAAAATTATTGGGTAAATCCCCCCCGCACACAACTCCCCATTGCCACTGCTGACTACGCTCTGGTTCCCGACAGACTTCCCCCAAGCAGCTGGGATCAAATCAGGATGTGGCCACAAGTAAAACGAATTGCAGAGTCTCTGCTTAGTGACTCCAAGGTATTTTCACTGGGACTCCAAGACCACTCTGGCAGGTGTCTCGGGCCAGAGTCACGTGCTGGCACGGCGTCTCAGTCATCAGAGGACAGGCAGGGCTACGCTTGCTCCCGGGGCCTGAAACCAGGAGGTGCTCTATTATAGCTGCTTCACTGCAGTGAAAGGAAGAACCTCCCTGCCCCACACTGCCTCCCTCTTTTCTGCCCAGCCGGTAACTACAGCATCGAGCAACAATATGTTGGGGGTCACATCTTCCACGTGAACTATTTTCCCCTGAGCTGCCTTAAAAGGACCGAGCCTGGCTGACGGCAGCCGGAGCACTGCCCCAGACGGGGCCAGGAAGTCCCCTTCCTTCCCAGCAAGGGGCTAGGAGCGTGTGCTCCCCTGTGATCACGACACCTTGGTCTCCACCACCTCCAATGCCAGCGGGCAAGTCCAGCCGGCATAGACGGCCCTGCAGGGGCTGGACAGAGCCCAGGTTTGCTGGGATTAGGGAAGGACGGCGACTCCTCTGGGCTGGGCTCGTTTGGCCACTGCACAGTGGCTCTGTGCTCTGCTTGGGGGGCTGTTGACGTGGCTGCTTTCAGTCCTGGCTGACTCTGCAGCTCCTTCTCTGTCAATGGCAGGAAAGTCACTCCTAGAGATGGCACAGCTCAACCAGAGCCCCACCGCCTGCCCCTCTGAGAACAGCCCATTACCCAGCCCTTACTGTTTGCATTGAAGTAGACACCCGCCCCCCAGGATCCATCGTACAACCCTTCCCCAGCACGGTCTTGTCCTCACACTAGCTGGAACTCCAGTTAGCTGCACACACCTCTGCCTCCTGCGCTCAGTTCAAAAGGCTTTGCACCCAAGCGTCCACTCCGAATGCAGTCCAGCAGCCCGGATGCATTACAGACCCTCCCCATGTCATTCCCATCGAGGAAGCACTCGTAGGGCTGGAAAACCAAAGCACAGGTAGGCCAGCTACAATACAGCAGGCAGCCTGAAGGGTCCTCTGGACTCCAGCATTTGCCATGGCAGAACCCCCCTATCTCTCCACCAAGGTGGTTAAGGTAATAGGAGGGAGGGAGAGTGATGAGTTGTGGAGCCTACCATTGCTGTGCAACTGGTTCAGACAAGACTCAGGTCTCGCCCTGGCTGGTCAGCAACCTATGTGAATTATGTTGATGGGCTCAGGCAGGTCCTGCAATCCGGGTACCCTGGGGGACAGCACCAGAGGTGAAGCCAAAGCCCTAACTGGATCATAGAGCCTGACACTCTTGGCCCTACAGCTGATTCCTTCTGTAAGGACTGGGAAAGCATGGGCTCTTCCTCTTCTGTGCATAAACTAAGCGCTTTAGGGCTGTCAGTCTGGCACCTTTCCACCCTAACCCCGCCAGCAGCAGTTTGTAATGCCAGGACCCGCTCCCCTGCCCCAGAGAGCTCTCTCCCTGCTATACCAAAATGGTCACTATCTCCAGTCATCAGGTACTAGCTTTCAACCTGCTGCACTGATGGCCATCAGTGAAGAGACCCTTCTATCCCAGCATCTCCAGCCCTAGGACTTGCCACCTCTGACCCCTCCACAGATTGCTCATAGAGTGCAATCTGTGCTCCTGTAGCAGAGAAATGAGCTGATGAGGACAAAGGTAATACAAACAAAATTTAAGATCCCAACACCCACACAGAAACAAATATCCAGAAGGTTTTCAACCTGTTTCCTGCTATGGCCCAAGTGCTTGTAGGCCCAGGGCTGCACATCTCCTCCCACAGCTGATGACAGCACCAATGCCCATAGCAGGGGAAAGAGTTTGGCTCCCTGCTCAGATCAAGGTGCCCAGGGGCACATCAGCCATAGCAGGAGACCCATCTGAAGGCCAAGGGCTCCAGCTCCAGCTTGGCAGGTAAAGACTTTTTGACTTCATCTTTGCTCAGCTCTTCACCTTCCAGTGGCTTGTGTTCCCTTCTGTGCTAGAGTCAAAGTCAATGATCATATTGTCTTATGAAAGAAAACCTTCCTTATACAGAGAAATCTGATTCCAGCAAAGTAGTTTTATCGGATCTTATGGGACATTATTTGCAAGAGTATTTCTTCCAGGTGTCTCCAGGTGGAATGGCTGTGGTTGGAAGACACACCTCTCTTTGTTTAGCAGAGGAGCTGAGTTTCCAGCTCAGACCAGCCAGTAGATTCCTGTTGTTCAGATTTCCTGAAATGTCACTCTCTGTAGATTAACAAATTCATGCCCAAATACATGGCAACACTCCCACTGAACAAAAGCCTCAAATGCAACATGTCCAGCAGGCTACATTGCCTTGCTTCTCTCAAGTGAGCCGAAACCCTCCCACACTGTGACACAACGGTGTCGTCGCAGTGGCGACACGTCTGCCGTCGTATGGCAACGGATCTAGTGACTGCAGCGTGCAGATAAGACTACACCACCTCAACTATTATTACGGAGCAGCATCCCAGCATTTTCAGGCCCGGCACATAACTGAGTACCTAACTGCTGAAGCACAGCACCTAAGTGCCCTCAGCACTAATACACGGCTACCTTAGATCCCTCTGATCTATTATAGTTGAACACCCAGCATCCGCCAAAACAGACGAGCATCAGTAGGACTTCCACCAGATACAGCAAACAATAAACTAATCACATATTATTCCCAGCAAATTCCCTTTCTTGATACAAACCAGCTGAAAGCAGTTAGTATTTGATTTTAACATCACAGTGACCCCACCATCTGGGGAGTCTATTTCTGTTGGAAAACACTAGTACAAAATAAAACCCCTACTAAATTCAAATTGCATCAATTCCTTTCTTTCCTACAGGAGCTCAGAACAATACTGGGAAATTTATATCCCAAACTGGACCAGAATCCCTAGTATGCACTGCTCCTCGATGACATCTTGTTCAAATGGCGCTGCTGAAGTGTGGTACCAGTGTGCATGCAGCAGTACAGAAAGGTTCAGCAACCACCTTAACCCTGTTTGTGTCTGTACTGACGCTTTCCACAACACGCTGTTCTTCGTCCTTGTCCCCAAGGCTGGAACTCCCCCGAACACCTAACGCGCTGGAGCCCATGCAAAGTGATGCCAAGGGGCTGGGGTCCAAGCCCGGGCTGCTCTCCCCAAACACCCTCTGTGACCTTCAACAGGTCATCTCATTTTCTAGGCCTCAGTTCCTCTTCTCAGAAATGGGGTTACCAGCACTTTGCTGCCCCCAAGGGTATTGTGAGGACGTGCGCTTTAAATTTGCAGGGTGCTCAGATAGGACTCGTACAAGGCTCTAAAAGGGACGAGTTACAATTGGGGAAGGTAACAAACTGACCAAAGCGTGAGCAAGATCACAGGTTCTTTTCATTTCCAGCGCTCTCCGGGGTTATCCCCAACAGGAGCAGATCAATTCGATGGGAGCGCAAGGCTTATATGGATGGCTCCCCCTCAAGTAGCCCGGATCCTTCTCAAACTGTGGAAGCTCTAAAGGGTTAACAAGGCTCCCTGTATCCTTCCATACCTTGTGTGCCAGCAAAGATGAGTGCGATAGGATTTATTTTGTTTCATAAACAGGAGGTGGAGCCTTGGCCAAGCAGCTGCCGGGGAGATTTTGCAGTTTAAAGGTGATAGTGGGAATGACAGGGGTCTGAAGACACAGGAAGGGTGCTTGACAGTGCCAGGCCCCATCTGGGAATGCCCTGAAACATCAGTGGGCACAGCACGTGGATAGAGGCAGACACCCAGGCTGGGAGGCTGATACATAGGCCAGTGCCATCAGCAAGATGGAAAGGCTGCAAAACTAAAGCTAACCGAGGGCAATGTCTTGTGGCTCTGCTGCCACACCGAGCTCAGCCAGACTTGCTTTCCAAAAAGGTGAGGACGTTCGAAGGCATGACAAGAGCGGCTGGAGTTATGAGACAGGAGCTTCTAAAACTCCAGGCTTTTGGAAGGCAAAGGAATCCTTCCGCTCGCAGGCAGGAGGCCAGCTCTGAGCGAGGAGGGCAGGGCAGGCAGCCCCACGACAGCGTGACTTCCACCTTCCTCTGAGGCAGCTCAGCCAGAGACAGGATATTTGACTACATGGATTTGATCCACTATGGAAACTTCTACCCATCTTGTGTTCCCATGATTTCAGTGTGAAGCAATCCACCCCTAGCTGACACGCAAATCACAACCAGAGAGATGCCCAGGCTCCAGGGAATGCTATCCTGACCCATGACTCCCTTGACCTCATGGGAGTGATTTTCTCGCTCCATAAACTCATGGCCAGGCCAAGCACAGCCCCATCCCCTGCAGTTCTCTGGCCTGCAGCTGTACTGGCTATAGGGACCCTTTCTGCATGCATGCACCCCAGCCTCCTGCCTGTAATCACATCTAATGCTTCACAATGTGCAAAGGAGTGCAACGGAGAGAGAGTCGCATTCCTAGACTGCTCACTGCTGCTCCACACACTACTTCAAAAGCCTGTGTGGCATCATCCCCTGAAAGGGTCCGAAGCACCCTGCAAATCCAGGGGAGCAGTAAAGCATGCACCATCAGCAACCCAAGGAATCAGAGCAGTATGGCGCTACCCAACTCTGCCCCAATTCCAGAGTCTTCCTCCCAAAGTCCCATCCCACTGTCTCCAGCTTGGCAAATGGAAAATTTCCAGGCACTGGCAACGCATATTACCCACTGCTCACCCCCCGTTGTGAGCATAGTGCACACAGCTAGGAAGCTCTAGTCTCCCTCCTGGTCAGTATTTCAGGCAATGGCAGCTGAGTGTTACCTGATCCCAGCGCTGCACCCATATTGCACATAAGAAACTAATAAATAACTTAGTACCATCTATAGCTGTCACTCTTTCCTGCTTGACCATACTGCCCAGTCACGAGCCTCAGCATCCTGCCACCCTCCCATAACACACAGAGGCACTATCGCTTCACTTTACGAAGGACATTGAAAAGCAAAATGTGACTGGCCCAAGGTCACACAGAAGGTCTGGACCCGAGCCATGATTACAACCCTAGGCTGAATCCTTTGGTCTGTGCTGCCTTCAAGGCCAAATCCTCAGACTGGGAAGGGCTAAGCAACTGGAATAGCAAGGGTTAAACAGGGCAGAGTCCCCTTTTGGACAGGAGCATGTTATAATAACAGACAAGGGTAATTTAATCAGGCGCACAAACAGTAATCAGTTCACACTGGTGTTGACTGTAGGATCCACACCTCTCTCCAGCACACCAAGAAGCGGCTCCGCTACGGAAACGTGGCACAGAACTGTCCAGCCCAGTTCCACGTGGGCCCAGCAGCCCTCGTTCCTGCCCCAGCCATGCCCAGCTCTCAGCACTTACACCTGGGGGAGATGCTCCAGGCTCTCAGCAGAGCCATGTCAGGGGCATGCAGCTGGTTCACAGGCCTCAGCAAGGAACAGCAGCATGACTAGACTGTTTTATTCCCTTCTGTTCAGGTTCTTAAACTAAGCACATCCCTGTTATACCCAGGGCCCTAGTTTTTTTGGGTTGGATTTTTTTTTTTTTT
>JAGPOW010003022.1:184443-200868 GCA_030014935.1 Caiman crocodilus
TTTTTTTTTTTTTTAAAGGAAAATTGTGTGTGTCCCAGGTCAAATTAGCCAGATCAGGTCCAAATCCATTTGAATCATCCAAAAACCATATGTAGCCCTGCTGCTGGCAAGTATCCTCCACCCCAGCCTGAGGCTTACTTCCAAATCCTTTGGCGGGCATCCTACATGCAGGCCCAAGCCCAGGGCCTTGGGGTTTGGATGCCCCCGGGTTTTGCTTGCCCTCAGCTGTATGGCTGCAGGAGCAAGCTAGGGAGGAGTCTCCCATCCAGTGCCGAGGGAAAGGCTGGGGGTATGGGTCATGCTGGTAAGTCTCAGAAGAATGTGATGGGGAATGACAGCCCTTTCTCAAACATCCCTAGGGAAAGACAACTTGTGTTTCCTCAGCCGTTTCCATCCTATTGCACCGTGCTCCTCCAAGCAAACGCCTGACTGAGTGTTGACAAAAAACCGACTTCCCACATCACACACATCCGGAAATGAATGCCCAAGGAGAGTGCAAGGGGAGAAATACTGCGCTGTGCACCTGGTTCGTGCTCTCCTCCCTACAGAGGCCAAGGGAATCTCGGCCCCACCAAGGCAGGGGAGACATCATCAGGGGACAGGAGCAAGGACATTGCCCCCAGCACTTGGAACAGCACTGCACGGCCACATGCCAAGAGAGGACACCCGTGTTAAAAAGAACAGCACCGCCAGGAACGCACCAACACGCAACGCCAGGCAGAGGCCTGCAAGAGGAGTCTCCATCCTGGAGAGGAAGGGCTGAGCCTCCAGCAGCTTGGCTTCGGCACATAGGGTAGGTGTCACAGCTGCGTCTCCTCTCCCAGCAGGCCAGAAGCATGGGCTTGGGGCACCCATCTCTGGCTAAACTCTCACTTCCAGGGTTGACACCCCGACGCCGTGCCCGAGTCAGAGAGGCAGAGCATGCCCCAGGGTCCTGCACGCAGTGCCCCACGCGCCAGGCTGCCACGGAGGCAGGAAAGGCCACGCCAGCAGTGCCCGAGTGCCATTTGGAGACGGAAAAAGCTGGAGGAGCTCCAGGTTCCTCCCGGCCTCCGTGACCTTCTGACTCAGTGCGCGGGAACATACCCAGCCAAGCGGCAACATCCCTGGGGGGGGGTCGGAGATCGCCCCGCGTCCCCATGCCCGGGGACCCCACCAGGCAGCGACGGGGGTGCCCCGGCAGCAGGGAGCCCCCGGGGAGGCGCCCGCCGCCCGCTCACCTTTGCCCTTCTTGCCCCGCTCCTCTGGTTTCTTGCCCTTGGGGGGCAGGTCCCCTTGGGCCGGGGACTGCGAGCTCCTCTTCTTCTTCCTCCGGCCCCGCAGCCAGCTGAAGGCGCGGCGCAGCCCGGACGAGCCCGGCTTGGACTTCTTCTTCTTGGGGGGGCTCTCGGCGCCCTGGCCCTGCCCGGCGCCCGGCGCCCAGGTGCTCTCGGCCCCCGCAGGTGCAGCCATAGCGGGGGCAGCCCCAGCCCCAGCCCGGCAGCGCGGAGGGAGCGGCCGGGAAAGTTTCTCCGGACGGGCGGGCGGGCGGAGCCTGGAGCGCGCCGGGGTGTGGAGCTCAGCCCCGGCCCGCACCCGCCTCCAGCCCGGCCTCCCGCAGCCAGGTAGGGGCGGGCAAGGGGAAGGGGAAGGGGAAGGGGCTGGGAGCGGGAGAACCGGCCGCGGCTCCGGCTCTGCCCCTTCCTTCCCCCTCCGGGACGAGCCGGCCGGCCGGCTCCTCCCTCCCTCCCTCCTCGCTGCACTCCCGGCCGGGCTTGGATGCGCGGACTTCCCGCGGGCGGCGGCAGGTCTGGCTCCCGGGGACCCTGGGCAAGAGGACGGGCCCGTGTTGCAACATTTTGGGGACCCCCTCAAGGGTGGGGCTCCGGGCGGGGCGGGGGGAGCCGCCGGCCGTGCCCACCAGCCCGGGAAGCACGGCCTTGAAGTGGGTCTCGCTGCCTAGGCTCTGGGTTCCTGCAGAAAGCGAGGCCTGGCATCTAATGCCCCCCTACCCATCCACCCCGCTGCCCGTCAGCGTGGTACCCAAGTGCCGTTGCATACCGCTCGCTTGACCGGTTCTGCGTGACCTTAGGCAAGGAGGAGATGAGAACACTTTCAAAGATGCCTTCTGGGGTTGTCATGTCACTTAAGCAAGGATCCTAGAGGGTTAAATGTTCTCCAAAGAGATTGTGCTGGGTGGATGCAGCTTATCTGTCTGTAGATAAAAGTGGTGCGTGCACTTGGTATTTCATGACTGTTCTCTCCCATTATTGCAGACAGCTTGGTACCAGACTGGAGGTCTGCAACTCCACGTAGTCCAGAAGCAAACTGGAGTTAGCGGTGTCACCGCTGACAAAGCAGTAATACAGGAGGCACGCGAGAGCAATACCGAGGAATTGGGGGTTCGGTGCAACTGGGGCTGTCCACTCTCAGCTGGTCATCTGTCCCTAGGAAATGCCTTGTGCCGGACTGTTTGCTTACAATCAGTCTGAACTGGAAAACAACAAGGTTCAGTAATGGGCTGATGCAGTTTCGCTGGCCTCTGCTTATAAAAACAAGCAGATCAGTCCATAACAAGAATTTTGTTCCTGGGGTTCAAAGAGCCCACACCCAGCAGCACAGAGCAGTTTACCTAGGCTGTGTATTTCCATCAATGTCATAACAGGCTGGAGCTAACTCTTCGTATACTATGATGATCAGAGCCCCATAAACCCTTCCTGTGGATAATGTATAATCCCAGACATACGTACGTACAGCTCGCGTGCATCCACGTATTGACGGATAGCCAACTGCTACCCAGTGGAGAGAGAAAACATTTAGGGGGATGAGGAATGTCAGGGCAAGTTACCAAAATAAGCTGGAGTATGAGTGTTGTGTACAAGAGCCAGCGAGAGGGCTTGAGTCATCCTCTGCTCATAGCATTTCATTCATCTCCTAATGATGCTCTGAAGACTCAGAAGGAGCTGTTATGCATCCTGTCAGTGCTATTACTCCGCAGCTCTTTGATGGGATCCATTGCAGCGGCTGGCAACGTGTCTGCCAGGCTGCAGCTTGGAATATTACTGGCTTAAAACAGACAGGGAGGCTACAAACATTGCAAGCTAAAAAGCTAATTGTCTTTTTTGTTATAAACACATTTACGTTACCAGGCAGAAGTGTTTTCCAAGCAGACGGACTGCAGAACTGTTCTCTCAAATACAGTCTTTTTTTTCCCCCCTTAGAGGATCCCAAAAAGCCTCTCCAAGACATAAATGACTTTGCTGACTTCTAGACATGGCTAGAAGTACTAAAACCCTCGCCCTCTGAAAGCTCTGCTTTCTCTCCTCTAGGCTTCCCAGAGCAAGGCTGTCTCATTCAAACCATGAGCTTTCTGAGGCAGAGGCTGTTTGTGTTTGTGTGGCTTGCACAAAGCTGAGTGTCTTAAATAAATAATAATGATCCTGGAATGGAAATGTGGATACTCTGCATCCTGACTATCCCCCAGAGAATGGCTGCAGCTCCCTCATTTTTTTCCTTTGCCTTAGTTCCCTTATCTTTTTCACATCCTCACTGCAGGGCTAAAGTAGTATTGGAGTAATGAAGCCATAATTTCTGATTTCTCCTGCTTGTGACATTTTTCCCGGCTTGCCTGTCTACTTTGTGGTCCTTTGCACATGCCTAAGGGCTGCAGTGTTGTATCCTCAGCTGTCACTATGGTCTGAGATAAAATCTTACAGCTGTCCCCTTTCGTCAGTCCTCCTTCGCCACCCAAGGTATGCGGTCTAGCTCTAAACCCCTGCAAAGGGATGATTTGACTTGTTCCAGCCTAACTCCTGGGATATGAGCAGCAACCCCAACATAAACACGTCTGCTCCCACAGGAGTGCACCATGACTCCACAATGATAGATTTCCTGGCCATCCCAAGGTTTCCAACCACAGCCCAATCCCACAGGGAACAATTTCTATATGTCGGATTCATTTTGAGAAGCAGCTGGAGAAACCATACCCACAAAGCTTGTACTGTGCCCCTGGCAAGAAACCTAGCCACCCCTCCCACATGCACATCTGGGGGCTAAAGGTAGAGCAAACAGGTTGTTTGCCACTGAGAGGTCATGGGACCAAATTTAAAGTAACTGAACTGTGCAGGGGGAAAAGTTAATCCCCAATTAGAGCATTTTATTGACTCTGCAGCCAGCTCAAACTTCTGACTCATTAGCCCTCCAAAAAGTGATTGTACTTTTCACATCTTTCGCTTTCTCAAGCGTCAGCTGAAACAGTTTTAAAAATATCTTTGCAATGTAATGGGGGCATTGTCCGAATAATTATCAAGAAAGCGATGAGACTAAATTGGCTTGTGAGGAAGTCTATCACATTGTGTGAGCTGAGGAAGCAAACAAAGATGAAAACACCCTTTCTCTGGCAATCTAGAGAGACCAACATCCCCATGCAGTAGCGACTGCCTTTGCTGGTTTTGTTTCATAACCCTGATCTGGGTCCCAAAACAGAAGGATGCTGCCAGGTCCTGTGATTAATGCATTGCCATGGAAGACCTGCATGCTGCAAAGGTGCATCTGTTTTATTCAGGCTTTTCCGTAAGAGCCAGCTTGGCTTCCCTTCCGCAATCCAGCCTGTTGTTAATGCCGCTCCATCATGGCTCTGTTTGGGGGACTGCTGACCTGCTTGCTTGACATGGGCAGAGCAGATCCCACAATACTTGCTCCCCTTTCTTTGCAGAGAGGTGGTCAGTTAGTGCTGTTTCCCCCGCCGTCAAGTCCCATGGAGACTTAGCTGCCCTCAGTCATTGTCCATATTTACCAGAGAGAGACTACGGGTCCTCCCGCCAACAATACGCACAATACCCAGCTGCGTAACTCATTTTCTGCACATGCAGCCAAGACCAGTGCGGGGATGTCAGTGCAGAGAGGAGATCAGCGTCTGGATAAAAGGCGGCTGGCTCCAACTCGGTGCAAGCAAGGCCAAAATGACGTTGCCCAGGAGGGGAAAATATTTCAAAGCACCAGCTGGGACATCGGGCTCTCTCCTATCATAGGCAGCATTACAGCGGTACAAAGACATCAGTCCTGCTGGACTCATTGCTGGCCCTCGATATCCAGTTATTGACAATGTCCAGGAACTTCACCTTCTACCTGCAACTTGTTAGGAGCTGTAGTCCCTGCATCTCAGAGGCAGATTTGCCCACAGTGATCCAGTCATTTACTACCCCGCCTTCATTACTGTAACTCCCTCTATCTGAGCCTGAAAGTGGAAACAATGCATAGGCTCCAGTTTGTGCAGAACACAGCAGCCTGACCCTTCAGTGAGTCAGACCACTGCAAGCTCATCAGCTGGGCACCAATCTTTTCTGCTGACATGGACCTGATTTCCAAGGCTGCCGGTGGATCAGGATTGAGCTATGTCAGTGGTCAGTTCTTCACCCATGACGTGGAGCAGGGATGTGCCCCTGCAGCATTCCTTCCTGCAGCCCCTCAACAAAACCCTGGAGGAAGTGAGCGATTTGCACAAGATGACCCAGAGACGGGCAGAATAAACACTGGACCTGGGACTCCAGCTAGCTCCCTAACCACCAGATCATATTTCCTCTCATATCATAGAGCCAATGCCCAAAATTCAGCTCAGACCTTGCTGCCAATCACTAAGCCTGTGGCCCCACAGGTCAAGATAGAGGGGAAATATTTGCTGAGTGAGAATTTCTATTACATGCCCAGACCCAAAGAGGTTTCATTTCTGGCTTGTACTTTGAGCCTTAAACAGAAAGCATTGCTCTCCCCCTGGCCCCGCAGCTGATCTGAGATGTTACGTCAGGAATACAAGAAAGAAGTGTTTGTTGCAGGAGTTCGGAAGCTCCTGTTATTTCCTCCCTTAGATAAGGTCTCCTTGTCTAGGTAAAGCTGGGCCAGTGGATGGACAAAAACAAAATAGCAACAACAGACACGGGAAGAGTGGGGCAGGATTTAAACGACAGCTTGATGTGCACAGTCAGGTGAGTTTGGGGCTGGCAAAAAGAGCAGTCCCAACAGCTCTGGAAACTAAAGGAGGCAGGTTTGTGAAGGTACACAAGTATCATAAGATACAGACAGGGCATATCTATACATGCATTTATGCCAGCTTAAATTTACTGTGCAGTAAATTACTGTGCCATAAGCGGGAGTAGGCCGGCGTCTACATGTGCACGCATTAAAGCGCATTAACACTGCATGTGGACTGACTTGGGACTAAAGTTAGTCCCAAGTCAGTCCACACACACACAGTGTTACTGCACAGTAAGGTGTCGACATGCGTGTTACTGCTCAATAACTAACTGGGCATAAATTTGATACCTGCATGATGTAGGTATCAAATTTACATTTAAACTGGCACAAGTGTCACACTTACCGCACAGTACAGGCATGCACACAGATGTGTGCCTGCCCTGTGCAGTCAGTTTGGTTACTACGCAGTAAATGCACATGTGTAGACACACCCACAGATGCCTATTTGGATTTTCAAAAGTGCCTTGATGCTTTCAAAAGCTCCAGCTTGGCCTAAGATGCTGTGTTCATTTTCAAAATCCCTTGGGCCAGATCCCCAAAGATACCTAGCTCCCATCCTTTAGAGATCAGAGCATCTCTCCGCTTCAAGTGCGCAAGCATGGAACAAACCCTACAGGAGTAGAGAGAGCGCAGGCTTCTCCACTGCTGCCCCATCAATGTACTTTAGTTCTTTGGGTCTCATATAAACTTGCCCTTGGCCTCTCTGCCCCAGGGGCATCGAGTGGCATTGGAATGGCTTTTTTTTCCCCTAAAACATTCCCAGATGAATGCAATAGGAAGCAGACTGGGATTTGGTGTTGGAGTGCATGTCCTCGATTTTCAATCTAGCTGAGCTGTACTTGGTCAGAACTAGGTGCAAAAGTCACTGAATGTCAGCTTTGCGCCTCTCCTCTGATGCATGGACCAGTTTTCTTAAGTAAGAACAGGTTCAAGGCAGCTCTAACATAAGCTAGTTTATAAGGATGCCAAAACGCTGTTAGATCATCTAGGGATTACTGGATATCAGCCGTCCTGTGGCCACTGCCATCTCTCCCATTCCATGTTTCCAAATAGGGGAAATCCAGAGGCCCAATTCAAGCAGCACAAAGGAGCTATAGCAGGGCCCAGGATCTAGTTTCACTGTCCCTTTCCCACACCCATCTAAAAGTTCCCCTTAAACAATCTGCTTGCAGCAGCCCCACCCTAAAATTAAATCTGTGCAGATGCTGAACTCTTCTCTGTAGATTTTCTTCTTCACGAAGGCAGCAGAAAGAAGATCCTTTCTGGTTCAGATCTCTCTCCTCTCTGCCAGGCTCAGCCTCATTACTCATTAACACCTTCTTTGTTAACCTGCAGCAGCCTGCAGTGCAAGGTCCTTGTTCAGAGCAGAAAGCACACAGTTGCTCTCGCACCCTGACCCAGCCAGTCACACCTAACTAATCTGCCCGGTGACATCTCCTCTGTTTTTCATCTCCTGGGCCACAGCAAACACCTTTCAGCTGTGACTTATGAGCCAGTGATCAAGGCGGTCTCAGACAGCTGGAAAGAATCCACTGCACAACTCCTGTTAATTTTTACCTGTATTGCTCTCTACACCCAGCTGCACGCTGAAGAAGCAGTTTGATCTGTGTCCTGCCCAGACAAGCCCTGGCTCCGGGATCCCTCCCGGCTGCCTGTATTGACTGGAACAATAATGACATGGTGACTTCCAGTGCCTTCCAGAGAGGTGTTTTTGACACTAAGGTGCCTTTGAGAACAAGCCATTTGCCCAAAATAACCCAACAGTGAGGGAGCAGCCCAGTCTGTGTCTCTGCTAACTCACTAGCCTCAGGAGACAGAAAAACCCAGCTACAAGCCCTTTACACATGCAGTGTAGCACAACAGCAGCTATAGTGTCTAAGCCCAGGCTATCTAGGAATCACTGGAGGGCAATTTGTCTGATTAGAGTGAGGGGCAGCTCCCTGGACTGTCTGCAGACTTCTGCCCCATTTGGTTCATGGAGACAACAGTAACTCGCAGCCCTGCGAGGGTTAAATAAGTACTATCCGTGAACTGCTCTAAACTCTGTAAACAACGGGAATGTAGAGGATGGAAATGTCAGGCCAAAAATCCCATGTTCCCACAGTTATGAGGATGACTGATATTGGACATTGCGGTAGCATCTAGGGCTTCCGGCATGCACACGAACCTCATTGTGCTGGGCGCTGTATGGAGGCAGAGCAAAGAGGGGGTCCCTGCCCCAAAGTGTCTACAGTCTAAGTAAGTGCAAGTGCATCCGCTTAGCTCTAACACACAGCTGTCAAACGGGGCAAGCTTTGCCAGGACTCCCCAGGAGGTGCAAAAGCAGGCAGGACCAGAATCTGCAGCTCCTCCGCTCTCAGGTGGTCGTAGCAGTAGCCGTAGTAGCCATGGCAGCTCTCCGCAGAGGGGGGCTTCCTACCACCACTGCCCGCTCCCAGCCTCCAGCACCCATGTGTCAGCTCCACAGGAACTGCGAGATTGACTTCAAAATCACAAACTTCAGTTTTTGTTCTCATCATGTCTTCTTCTTTGTCCTCTGAGGCCTGCACCGTGAGGCTATGCTCAGGGTCAAAATGCCAAGCTCCTTTTTGCAAGGGCTAGGGAGGATTTTTAAAGGGAAGCTATACTAGCTTCAGTCCGGAAGTGGGGGCTTTAAGGCAGATGTCAGCTGTTGGGAGACTCCAGCAGCATTTGGTACCCCACTCCCAATGCCAAGGAGACAGGCAGGACTGGAAAAGAAAGGGGCTTTCTGCCAGGGGAGAGGGGGCACTGCATTGACTCTCATCACACTGTTCTCCCCCCACACACACACATACAGCAGGGATCTCAGTCGAGGGTTTTCCTCCTTTCCCCTTCCCTACCATGGTATTCTTCTCCTCAACATGGGGCCAGAGTGAGGAAAAGCCAAGATCTGATTTTTGCTTAGGGAAAGTTTTATCTAGCCCAGTCAGGACAGAAGTCCCTGGTGGTCTTGCACTGTTTCTTGTACAGCCCCATGCATCCTAATGGAGAGCAACAAACAGGCAGGCTGTTGGCAAAACAGCTAGGGGTTTTTTTCTGTGCTTGAGAAGCAAAAGTACAGTAGTTCGCTAGGAATGCATGGGGAGTGGTTCACCCAGTGTGTGGAATTACAGGCAAGTTGCAACTTAAAAAGACACCTTACCAAAGAAATCCCATTAGATGGCTGCGTGTTCCCCCCGTTCACCTTTTGCAATGCAGGGAAAAAGCATGTGAGCCCTCTCGGTGAGGTATTTTGCACCCTCTGGATGACAAGGACTATCTCCCCGTCTCTCGTGATAGCAGCTGCTTGTTTGTACATAAATTAAATAGCAGCATTTTTCTTTCTCATCAGCTTGCTCCATGCAGCGATATACACAGGCCGGGCCTGGAGATGTCCCACTTTAAAGTCTATTGTCACAGCTGCCGAATAACATCATCTCTTTATGAATCATTCAGGCCAAGAGAACAGGAAGACTAGAAAAGAGAATGCTTCTCCTTGAACACAAACAGCTTGGAATTAAGTTATGAAGGGGGAGGAAACACCAAAAAGCCTGTGATGTTTTAGCAGAGCTGCCTGTCTCCAGCACATAAGAGTACCTAGGTGCACTGGGTCATGATGGCACTGGTGGTGGATAATACAGTATATTGACAAGCTGGCTGCGGTAAGATTGTGGGGGGAGTACATTGGCTTACAGTGAGGCTCCTGAAGGAGAGACGCAGAAACCCAGTTGCCTGGTCTAGGGCAGGTGGGAGACAGCTCCTGTTCCCAGCTTGCAGTGGGTTAGCCTCGATGGCCAGCTACATGCCCCAGCCCCAATCTGAGACTCCATCGCTGATTTAGAGCAAGACATAAGCGCATGCTTAATATTAAGCACATGATTAGATTCCACAGAATTCGGTGGAATATAATCACATGCTTAAAGTTCAGCATGGCCTGAAGTGCTTTCCTGAATCAAGGCTCACGTGTATTTAACAGGAAACACTTTGTTTCACCCAGGACCTGCTAAGCCATTGGAACAGAGTATATGCGAACGACCTTCTTGAGAGCCCTTGAAATAAGCTCTGTGAAACTCCTATGAGCTGCAGGAGGAAGGAGAGGCAGTGGCTGGAGTGAAAAGGAGAGAAAGCTTTGTGAAATGTGTCTGAAACCTGCCTGATCAGGAAGGCACTGCCAAGAAACATCTCTTAATTTCAGAATCGATGCATCTAGAAGCACGGCCCTAAAGCCTCTTTCTCTGCTAGTTGCATTGAACCTGTTTGTCCAAGGTATCCTGGACTGGTAAAGATACACGGTTGTTAGCGAGAGCTGGGCTCTTCCTTCAGTGTGTTGTTATTGTAGGGTTGCTCATGCATGCTGAGGTGCACATGCACACGCACACGCATACTGGTTTGCTGTTGCAGGGGTGCTTGTGACTATCAGGCTCTACAAAACCTGCTGGTTATTGGAAGGCTGCTGCTGTCGGGTAGGTCTGGGGGGGTCAGGATGCTCTAGACAAGGAAGTAGTGTTGCAATTAATTGTAAAAAGAATCTAAAAATGATCTGGACTGTGCAAAGAGAGATAAAAAGGAATGGATATCATTTAGGTTTTGGACCTACTGCTGAGTAAAGGCCCGTGCATGGTCTTATCTGACTTGCCGACATTCCAGCTTGCAAGCTTACTAGAGTGAAGCTGTAGGAATGAAGAGAGGTAACTTTCTCTCTTACCTGCCAGGGGCTTAAATCAAGCCCATATCAGTCACTGAACTCTCTTCCTTCTGTAGGAGACTGAAAGCATCCTCAAAGACGGCTTGCTTTTTCTACATCAGTGCCTGAACCTGCCTCCAAGAGGCACAGAGTCATGTGAATACAGGACAGAGTGGGAGGAAGGACCACCACTTCCACCTCCTTTGGGGAAGAGATGTTTGGCATCAGGGAAAAGAACTGGGGGCTCACCCCCGCTCCTAAAAACAAAAACAGGAGCAAAGGGGACCGCACTTATTAGCAGTGATGATTGCATTAACAGGGTGATCAAGAAACCCCAATGGACCAAGAAGTGACCAAGAAGTCACCTCCTTAACAACAGCATGGTCCAAATGGGGGAGGGCACTAGAGTGGGACTCTGGAGATGTGGAGTCATTCCCAGCTCTGCCACTGACTAACTCGGTGGCCTTGAGCAAGTCATTTCACAACTGTGCCATGGCATCTCCGTCCATCCTTCAGGCTGTAAAAGTTCGAGGTCACTGCCCAGTCCCTCACCATGGGAAGGGGAGCCACTGGCTAGCAAGCACAAGGGGGACAGCTCCTTACTCCTCCAAGGAGGCAAGAGGCCCCCTGCCAGCTCTGGCTCTGTGACTCTCACCCTCAGAGACTCTTTCACCCTCCTCTGGGCTCTCCCTCTGCCCACGCTCTCCCACCCTGTGAGAGGGCTGCTCTTTAACTTGGCACCGGCCACTGTAAGAAAGCCCCTTTCATGGTCTCCCTTCCCTTCGGGCCAGCAGAACAGGCCTTGGCACTGAGAGAAGCCAGGAGCTGCCAGCAATCATAACCTCTCCGCGAGCCCTGGGTCCGGGCACCCAAGTCTGCACAGTCGCTTATTGTCTGAAGAGAGCAATTGTGTGGTCCGTCAGGAACTTGGGAAGGAGTGGGTGGATGGCAGCATTGGCTTCTTTCCTTTCATCTCTCGCCCCTCTCCCAAGGCCACATGGATTCGGAGTCTGTTTTCTCTGCTTTTCCTCCTCCTCCTGTCTCACTATTCTTCTTTAGTATCCCCATCCTCTCTCATACTCAGCCCGGGCACCTGCCCGAAAGCTTTTTATCAGCTTCTCCGCAGCGTCGGAAGTTCTGAACGGGACACATGAATGGGAAGAGACTTGTCCGGGGCCACGCAGTCAGGACCCGGAGTAGGAAATGGAATCTGGACATCCTGCTCCTCAAGCCATGGCCGTGACTGCAAGGCCAGCGCAGCAGCAAGGAGGTCTGGGGCGAACGCACACGGGAGCTGCAGAGCCTGGTACAGGTTGTTCCCTTCAGCCTAAGGTGCACTGGTGGAGCGCTACGGGGAACGGACGCACAAAAGACTTCGTTCCTGGCCTCCTGAAATGTAACCGCCGTGTTCCTCAATGAACAGGAGCTGCACTAGTTTCACACGGCCCCAAGGCCCCAGGGAAAGCACTTGTTCTGCTCCCGGTGATTCCCAAATGTCTCCTGTCTGGTCGGTGGCGTCATTACAGACAGGTTAACCAGCCCTGCCCTCCTCCAGAGCAATCAGACTAGCGCTCAGGGAGGGCCTGCAGCTCCCGTGATTATCTCTGCCATCGGCTCAGCACCGCATTTACATTCGCCTTCCACAAATGATATGAAATTAAAGCAAATGGGTGGCATGACTGTGCCCCTTCCGTACATGCAAGCACACAGGGCAAGGAGAGGGCAGCCATTACATGAGGTTGAGCCTGTGACACGAAGCAAGTCAGGCAAAGCAAAGCTCCCAACCCATTCTCTGTCCTCAGCCAGGGCCCCCAAGGTCCACTCGGGTGCATTAGGTGCAGAGGGACTTTGCCTTCTTTGGCTGCCTCACATCACAGTCTGAAACATCTTGCACTAAATCCATCTCTGGCATAGTACTGAAGTCAGTGCACTTACAAAGGGAATCACCTCGGTCCATCTTGTGACAGGACCACCTGCTAGCATCAAAGAGGTCAAACTAATTCTCTGGATACGTGAACTACATCCTGAAGTCCATTATTGATGGTTGCAGACTGTGTCTCCTTTAAAGCAACTGGATCTGACTTTGTCTCTATTTGTCTATTGTATAGAGAGCCCCCAACACTGCAGTATCTCAGCACTGACCTGCAGAGGCATGCAGGAAGGTGCATTTAAAAATGCGTGCTAACCACAGGCTCGCACACTGGCCACGCCCTTCCACGAGGCCAGGTGATAGGAGAGGCTGCTCCGATCAGCACAAACCCTACTGATTTGCTAAAACTGCATCTTGCAAAGGTCTCTTTCTGCCAAAACCACCAATCTTCCGCTCCTGTTAGTCACTGACAGGAAGCACAGGCTCTATCAGAGCCTGCTGCTGGCACGGAAGGACTGATAGATATCCCAAGCACAAGGGCTGTTATCTACGGAGGAGATAATCTTGTGCCAGCCAGCAGTGGACACTGATGTGACGTGAGGGTGGGGGACATGGAGCACGTGGGACAAACTCTACCAAACAGGGCGATGCAGGGAATCGGAGCAGGCGGCTACACGTGCAACAGCCCGATCTCACTGCTAGATTGGGGTATAATGGGAGCAGGCCAGTAGCAAGAGGCAGGACAAGCAAAGTACCAGCCAGAAGAGTCAGCGAGCTGCTCAAGGCTTTTCTTTTCTGCTCAAGGAGTGTGGCTCCACTCCTCTTTGCTCCCTGGCTTCCAGAGCGGATGTTACGATATTGTGCTGGGCTGGGAGAGCAAAATCCGACTCATGCCAAGAGAAAAATACACTGAATGAGAACAAAGGAGTGGGAGAGTGCCACACCCTGGAGCAGAGAACAAGGCCTGCACTATTTGAGTCACACTGCTCATCCACTCCCCCAGGATGTCTCGGGAGTCCACGGGTATCAGCACAGGAGGGAGGGGGCCACACACAGAGCCAGAGCCATGGAAACGCCTCTCTATACACAGAGGCACGGAAACCACAAGCTGCAAGTCATAGAAACACATCACTCTACACACCAAGCCAGGGAGACACGCGGGGCGCACACAGTCAAAACACACAGCCAGGGAGATGCTCGCAAGCTCAGGATCCGCCAGAGAAACACACACGGTATCAAGGAAGCACGTGCATTGGGTCAGAAGCATGAGGATGAGCGGTATCAGGGGCAGGGACAGACACAAGCGCACAAAAAGAGTCAGGGACATGCCTTGGGAAACACGTGGAGATTCACAACAATGCACAGGGCGCACACAAAGCAAGGAGTAGACATTCAAGTTCTCACACACACCCTGAACCCACTCCAAACACAAAGACAAGGAAATATGCACAAGGTCAGGGTTGGATCCATACAGTCCAGAAGGCATGGAGTCATGACTCCGGACCAGTCAGGCACTCAGGCATACCAACACCGAGCCCTGAGTCACTGCACCCAGCTAGCCATGCCTTGGTGCTGGGCCAGGGGTAGGAAAATGAACTTCCTCCTGCCTCACTGTCAGTGCAAACCTCAGCAAGCAAGCACTGCCTCACATGGAGGCGAGAAAGCAAACCTCAGCAAGGAGCACTGCACTCGGGACTGTACTCCCTCCTCATCAGTATCCTGGCCTCTGAAAGCTGCAGTGGAAGCTGTTTAGCCTTATGTGATGCCCAAGGGCATGCAAAACAGAAGCAGGAGTTTGGGGTGGTGACATTCGCATCACATATGTCATTTGAGCACCTGCACACCCCAACAGCTGCAGACAAGCCAGAGCACTGCCCAAGGACAGATCGGACCCCAGCATCCCTCTCCCAGCACAGTGCAAGCCTTCCTACATCCGCTGCCCCTCCTGGGAAAAGCCTGCAGAAGGAACGAGGCTCCTGCACACAGAAGATCCCATTCTGCTTCTCTGGCCTCCATCCCTCCCCACAGCACTACGCCTTGAAAAGCCGCTGCGCTAAGGTGCTGTGATCAAGAGGAAAGGCCTGTGTTTTTAGTTACGAACTGAGGACACATCCTGGTTACTGGAGACGGAAAGTATTTGCAGGCAGAGGGCTCACATGCAGATGTGTCATGGCTGCAGCGTATGCACCAAGTGGAAACTTCATTCAAGTGCCCTCAGGAACACCTCACCCATTTTCTTTTCCGCTCTGTAGGAGGACTGGACACCCGGACCCTTCCTACAGCTGGTTCCAGTCTTGACCCTTGGCTTCTCATCCCAGGCAGCAATAGCCCTTGGACCTCACCAGAGTCCACCTGCACCATTTCACAGCAGGATCCTGCTTCGGCAAACTCTCCAGCATTAGGAGGTCTTGCACCACCCACCCACAGCGCCACTTGCTGAAAGAGAGCAGGACCAGCAGAGCAGCGACCCATCACATCAACACCATCCTGCACAGCGTCCCTCCTGGAGGAAGTTGCTGTTACAGCCGCTCGAAGTCTGCCCAACCTGTCGAGCTGTGGTGTCCAACATGCCAGGAAATCCAGCAGAACTGTGTGCAAATAACCAGACCTCTCTGGGCGTGAGGAAGACTCAGTTGCAGGTGTGCTTCCCGGGCTCATGAGGGTTTTGCCCTTTAAAGCATCATTCCTTTGCTAGAGGCCATGGGTCATAAATCGCTCTCACGGAGCAGAAGGATAAGGCTATAATGAGGTTGGACAGGAAGGGAGGTGGGGACTGGGCAGCAGCAAATGGCAGAGAGGGGAGGATCAGGCAACAGTGAATGGCATGAGAGGGCAGGGGGTCAGAATGGGAGCTGGTATACGCGGTGGGACAGAGGCTGGGGCTAAGCGGTGGCAAAGCGGAGGGGGACAGCTGAGGGAGTGAAAAGGGAACTGCTCACTTGCTACTGTCATAGTAACAACACTCAGGGCCCATACAGCACTGACCAGCCATCAATCCCAGCACATCTGGTAAGGAGGTCACTACCCTTATTCCCCTTTTACAGATGGGGAAGTGAAGGGCAGAGAATGGATTTGTTCACGGTCACACTACAGGGCAGGCTGGACAGTCTGAGACCTTTTGCAGTATCCATCGGTCCTGAGGACTTCCTCGCAGCCATCACCGGTTTATGTACAGCAATTTATAGCGACGAGAGCCCAGCAAGAGCAGCATCAGCCAGTTGCGGGGGGCAGGGAGGAGTGGTGGAGGGGCTGCCCTTGCTCCAGAAGAACTCGTGATTGGGGTATGGTGCCTCTGTATTGACCTGGCAGCGGGGCCTCCCCCTCCGCTCGCTCCCAGCTCCCCAGTGCCAACGTGCGCTCTCCCCAGAGATGAAAGGACCTGTGCCGGCTGGAGGCCTTGATTCTCCCCACTTTGCTGCTATCTGCGCTGGCAGCCCCCCAGGAAACACTCTCGCTCTGTGTACGTCCCCCCACTCCCGTCATTTGCTCACACAGCTGCTGGGAACCGGCTTTCCCACCAGACTGCCGTCTCCCGGGCAGACTGCAGAGCAGGCCTGGCAGCGAGTGCAAGGAGGGTGGGAAATATGGGATCCAGGCACCGCGCCCTCCCCGGCGCTCGCCCGCCCATGTGACAGCACGCTCTTGCCAGGTGTTTTTCAACCTGACGTGCCCAAGATGGAGGCTGAAAGGGATTTATCGTGCGAGCCTGTGGGCGGCTCATGCCAGGCTAGGCAGGCTGCAGGCAGGACTCGGGATGCTATCGGCATTATTCAAGGGGAACGGAGCCTAAGATTCATGTGGCTGCTGCAGGGAACCTGCTGAGCTCAGGAGACTGCTGCTGACAGCTGCTTAATGGAACTGG
>JAGPOW010003022.1:201495-232163 GCA_030014935.1 Caiman crocodilus
GCTCCTGGGAATGCCAGCCAAGCAACACTACTGGCTACAGTTGGGGGGGGATGTATGGAAGCCAGTGCAATGCTAAGTTTCTCCTTCCTCTGTAGAGCCCACCTGCCTTGAGAGGAGAGCTTTGTCCTCTGATCTGATCTCCCAAAGTTATCTCCCCCCAGGTGTGCACTTTGCCAGCCTTCTCTGGATTAGCTCCCTCCAGCTTCTCCCATGCTCACAGGGATGCTTTCCAGCATGTTGTGTTCAAGACCTCTCCCTCCACTGCTGGCTATTTTGCTGGCGCTTGGGCTGACATTTCAGTGAGGATAGACCATTCTAGCCCCTCGGGCCAGGTCCCCACAGCTAGTAACACTGACAGCGTTTCCTACACCAACTTCTGCAGGGAGACTCTGAGACTGAAGGGACTAGAGCCCTTCCTGCCATGCCCAGCACTGCTACAGCAAGCTGGGATGGGAGCAGCTGCACTCACGCAGCTTCTCGCTAGGAGAAATGACAGTATCGTGGAGAGCGACTCCCCCTGACAGAGGACGGGGACCGGCAGAGCTAGGAACTCCAAGGGGCAGAGGCTGCTACTGTGGGAGAATGACCTTGTCTGGGCTGGAAAGTCAGCTGGCTCTAACTGGACCAGCAACTGAAGCAGCAAATACCCTCTTAGTTTGCATGCAATGATGTCAGTATAAAAGTCCTTACAGCAGCATGGCATAATCCATGGTCAGGAAATAAATGACTGCACATCAGAACAAATGAGATGGGCAGAAATTATCTTTAAACAAGTATAACTGGATACATGAGGGCTTTTGCTGGAGTATCTATATAGGTAAAAATAACCCCCTACGCCATAGGATTTTATCTTACATGCATAGGCCAGGCCTTAATGGAGCCCATGCTTTGACTTTTTCATACCGGGCCTCCAACTAGCTCAGGTACTACCAGCTCATCAGTATGGAATCAGCTTCTGTCATGTATTTGTCTTCCTCACCCTGTGAGGCATGGAAGTGCCTTTATCCCTGTTTTACAGAAGGATGGAGACAGAGAGACATTAAGTGATTTGCCCATGGTCACCCTGGAATTCCATAGCAGAGTCTGAAATTAAACAGGGGTCATCTGTGCCCTGTGTTGGTGCCCTAACCACTGGACCACGCTTCCTGCTTCCTGCTGGAAAGGCCAGTAATAGAGCATTCAGGCCTGAGCACGGCCCTTTTATGCAAAGAAGAAAGGAAATGTGGTGGCTCAAGATGTTTTCTGACCTCCCAGAACCTGTTTCCTCTAGAATATATGAAAATGCCCCTTTCCCTGCCAAGCCACAAGGTGCACTTGTCCTGCTCCCACCTTCTCTCCCCTTCATCCTGGGGTCGGAGTCTCCTTCCAGGGTGCCACGCTTGGTTTTCTGTGGTTAGCCCCTCTGCTACATTAGCTCCAAAGGGAGGAACAAATGAAGAGAGAGAAGAGGTAAGACTTCATCCGAGTAGAGCAAAGTCACCCCCTTCCTGATGCCCAGTGAGACCTTTGCAGGCAGCTCCGCTGCGTGGGCTTTGAATCTGCCAGGAGCATGCTGCTGCAGCCTAACAGTCGGTTTTTTGTTTAATATGTTTGTTTGCCAACAGCCACTCCTCTCCGATCAGAGCCAGATTCCCCCAGCAGGACTGATGAGATGCAGGAGAACCAGCTGTGTCACTGCAGGAGTTGTGGGGAAGGAAGCCAGTGGGAGGAGAGCAACTCTTCGCGGCAGGGCTGCTGTGGGTGATTCAGCAGATGGGGCATTCTCCTCTAGCAATGAAGGTGCAGTGCTCATCTGCAGCACCTCTCCCGTTCCTGTCTGTAATCCCAAAACATGTGCAATCAACTGTCCCCTTCTTAGAGCCGGGGAAACTGAGGCACGGAAAGGGGTCGCAAGGCCAGCCAACAAGTCAGTGGTGGAGCCGGGAATAGAGCACTTCGCTAGAAGGACAATACATCGGAATATCGTAGTACAACAAGGCCAGACGCGACCTCAGAAGGTCACCTCGTCTAACCCTCTGCTCAAGGCAGGATCATCCCTGTTTAAACTATCCTAGATAAATGCTTGTTGAGCCTGCACTTAAACACTTCCAGTGGCGGAGATACCACAGCCACAGGCACGCTTTCTGATGTTGTAGAAAACCCTTGGAGGGGGAAACAGAACCCAGGTGTCCAGCTTCCCAAGCTGGCTGGTGTAATCATTAGACCGCATTCCAGCCCCTGAACGCTGTTTCTCGGCAGTGCCGGTTTGTTCTAGTCCTAAGGTGCCTCATTCATATTTACTACTCTAGATGACCAGAGAGTGGAATAAAGCCCATTTGTATGGAAAGCCCCATGGCACTTGAGATGCAACACAGCCAGGGCTGAAAGGGCCTCTCTGGATGACTGCCAGGAGCACTTTGGGATGTCTGTCTGCTGAGCCTGAAGATGTGGGCCCAGGTGGAAGCAGCAGTGTGTGCTGCTCAGAGGGAGACAGAATGGTGGTCATCAGTGATCAGCAGAAGCCTATGTAATTTTGAACTGAAAAACAAGAAAGAGCCAGGCCCTGCACTGCATTTCTCATTGCAATCGCCTGAAGTAAAACCCTGGGTAATATTAAACCTGCCTCCTGTCCAGGTATGCAAGCGTAACTAACTGAGACACGCATCCGCTGAGAAAGCTTTAGGAGAAGCCAGGGAAATCAGGAGCATAACTCACTTTCTTGGTGGCCTCTAGCGGCCAAAGGGAGGCATTTAAACTTCAGCGAGAGCATCCCAGTAAATCACGTCTCTTCACTTCTACTTCACCAGCATGACAAGCTCCACCGAGCGCTGCCAAGACTGGAAGAGACCTACCTTGTAGAGGACCTTACTGTGCAGGGAGCTGAAGAGAAGGGAAACCTCGCACACAGAAAGAGAGACCCTTTCGCCAATCCTTCCCAAATGTGTGGTGTCGTCTGGAAAACCACACGGCTAGAGCTATGATTCACATTTTCCCAGCAGAATCAGATGCAAGTTTCCAAGGGTGCTGAACTACCAGAACGCAGGGAACGGCACAGCATGGGAGCCTGAGCTTGGGACTAAACTATGGGGAAAGCAAGCAAACACAAAGCGGAGCCATTTGCAAGCTGTGGGACATGGACTCTAGTTCTCAGTCAAAGCAGGCCCTGTTTCTACCATCAGGTAAAGGGGACAGCTGGTGTCAAACCAACCTGAAGGCACGGCTCCTAGCCCCTGACACTGTAAGACCATAAATTACCATCAGTCCCAGGATTTCTGTAGCTTCCCACAGGGACAGACTCTTGCAGAGACCCAGAACACAAAGAATATAATTTAAAATCACCACAACCTCTCTGCCCAAGTGCAGGAATCTTATAACTGAGCCTTGTATTCATGTATGTGCATGAGAACAGTGCTTGGTTTGATGGGTTTGATCAAAATGCAGTTAAAATGATAGTGAGGAATGCAAGGTGTATTGGGAATAGCAGGCTGAAACAATGGAAGGAAAAGACAAAAGGGAGAAATGGAAAGTGTTCAAAGACAAAATTATCATCTCCCCTGGGGCAACAGATTCTCTCCAGCAATGAAAACCAAGATAAGGGTGAAAAGGTTTTTAGGATGAGTTTTGGGCAACACAGGAGGATTGGAAAGGGCATAGGAATGGAATTAAGTGGTTGGAAAATGCACAAGAGCAAAGAGTGCGTTTAATTTCAGCAACTGGGGTGATAGGGAAAGCATTAACAGGATAAGAACAGGTCAGCTGAATTCAGAAAAAGATCAGAAAGCGAGAGAGGAAGTTCTGAAAAGAAACCTGGAAGACTCAGGAGGAAGAAGTGGTGCATAGCCCCTCCCTTGTTTTTCAAAGATATTTTTGAAGACGACACCGTGCACAAGACTACTCGGCAAGAACAGTTTGTGCAGTCTGCTGTTTGCGTGCAGAAGGAACGGGCTTGGCTATCAACCACCCAGGGGTCTGGCACATGGAAGCAGTTGGGGAAGGTGGGAGCTGGCAAGCGGAGAGCCATGGGAATCAGTAAACAGGATCAATTTTGTTTAATGACCTGGAAGAAGGAAAATGCAATTGGCTGATAGAATGTGCTGATGGTAAAGCTGGGAGGGAGGGAAAGCCTGCTCTAGGAAAGAGGAGTTCAGTCAATTCAGAGCAATTTGGATTGTGTAGGGGAGCAGGGCAGAAATCCACACTGAAACGATACAACGTGGGAAGGGAAATAACCAGGCCGCAGACAGCACTCTATAAACGCTGAGTTGAAGGAGAACCTGGGAGTGGCAGACGCAATCCTGAAACCTTTGACATGGGGTGTGAATGCAGTAAAAGATCAAAAGCAACAGTAGACTACATTCAGAGACAGGAGATGACCCTGGATCAGCATGAGGGATCACAGAGAGCTCCTCCAGAAACCTCTCTGCACTTCTGAAAAAGCAGGGAAGCAGAGCACAGAAGTGGAGACACTGCTCAGGGGAGCACAAAGGGCATCAACGAGAGCGGATAAGCTTTGGGAGGAATTCACTGAAGTGAGTGCATATGAAATTCTCGGAGGAGAAGGCAGGCCACGTCCTGCAAAAGGCTTCAAGCTATGGACAAATGCAAGAAGCAAAGAACATGAACTTAAGTGGAGACAGGAACACACTGGAGAGGAACACAGGCAGAATACCTTTGTGTGAACAGTGCTGACAAATGAGCCCAGGGAAGAGAGCGGGGACAATAACTAAACTTCTCAATGTACCGGTATGGTACATGGCTCAATATTTACGAGGTAAGTACTGAGGCACGCACACACAAAAGCTCAGATCCATCAGGGTATTTGGGAGCCTCAAACTCCAATGCCATTAGACAGGAGTCCAGTGCCTATATATCTTGGTGGCGTCACGCTGAAGTGTTTTTACAGCATAGTGAAACAGAACAGGAAAGAGACCTGGGGAGGGGGGCGATTCCTGTAGAATAAGGTTTGGGGCTCTTTTTGCCTGTATAGTTATCTCACGTTATCTGCACTTGAGGTCTCCTCTTGAGTTAGCTTAGCTCAAGTGGTCACACTGCAAAACAACACACCAGCTGCAAAGTGCCTGGGCAGACCGCACAGGGTAGCTGTGTCTCCACTGTACTTTTGACATAATGGTCAGCAACACTCCAGCTTCAAACCAAACCTTCTGACAGGCCGGGCTTAAACACCTTTCACTCGTACTGAAGATCTGCCTGTGTGGATGGGAGCTGGGCAAGGAGCAGCACTGGAGCCATACCTTGAGTTAACACCACAGTGAGCTCAAGCCCATAACCTACTGGACTGAAAAATATCACATGTGTGGCGAGTGAGGGGGAAGAGATCATCTGAAGGAAAAAAACTGTAAACTCCAAAAACACTTGAGAGTGGGCGTGCAATAATACAAAGAGAATGACCTAAATGTAATTTTTGCTCTTGGCCTTGGTTAGCTATTTTTAGCAGCTTGCTGGGTTCAAACCAGAGAACTCTGCACCGACTAGCAAGCAAGGGGGGCAACAGGAGACAGCAATTTTTTTTTTAAATACCTGGAACATTTAGTTTTTTAAAAATGCTCATGTGTTTGATTTTCTCCTCTGGGGTTTCAGCAACGTTCCCGATAAGCACCTCGCGGGTTCTGTTTGCAGGAGCAAAGTGCAGATGGACGGTTCCAGTTCACACATGCCAAAGGGCGTTTTTCAGACCGATCCATAGAAACAAGAACGCATTCAATCTTCAGGCCTAAATTAACTTCATCAACAAACAAGGTGACACGGAGAGCCTTACTTAACCAGATCCAGAAAAAGCCGCGATTTCTCTGCAGCTATAACATGGGTCACGTTGTTTCAGAGGCCTCTGCTCTGGAGTTGCTCTAACAAGCTGCATTGTATTAGCAGCCTTGGGCATATCATATGCAATGCCCCTTCCCCTCCTGGTGACACCCTAGCTGACTGTTGCCTAGCTATGTCCACAAAACAGAACCTCGGCAGGGGCAGAGCTACAAGCCTACTCCGTTACCAGCACCAAAGAGCAGCTGAACTCTCACAGATTTTATCCCCTCTTCCCTGCCATACTTGAGAGCTAAGTCAGAAAGAGGTGTGCCACTGGCACGGCAAAATAACCTTTTTTATTTCATCCCATACAAGGCTCTGCTCTACCCTGCACAGCATGACCCACAGGTTTTCTTCCCCTGGCAACTTCGAATAGATGTAGGTATATATTTATACACGCACAACTTGTTCAAGTTAACAACATTCCTCTGCTATAGTGTCATTTGTGGAAAGAAAAGGGCAGATTGTACTAAAAAAAAAAAAAAAGGATTAAAACAATCCTTCAGTTCCTTTTAAAGCTGTGTTTCTTTCAGTGCTTATGTTGGCAAGTCTGGGAGTGGGCAAAGACAGTTGTTTTTGCCCTCATTTCAGAAGTGTAAAGGCAATCGAGGGATAGGTAACGCGATCCTCACGCTAATGTTTGGCCCAGCAAGGATTAGTGAGCCTGGTGGAGCTGGCATTTAGGACTAGATTGACATTTATGAACGTTTCAAGTTTGGGTGTATGTTGCTTGGCAGTTCTTAGGTAGAGAAGCCGAGGCAGCGAGCAGCTCCTCAAGAAGGCAGCTAGGACTGGGCATGGGCAGTGGTGCTACAGCAAAAGTAAGATTTATTTCATCATCAGAGCAGCTTTGTCTGCCTCCCTACCTCCTCTCGCAAACAGTAAGTGCTTGATTTACAGAACGTGCGCGCTTGTGCAATGTAGACGCTCGGCACTTCTGCATTGCTGTAAGGCCTGTGAATACAATGCATGTGCCTAGCCATGACGACAGAAATATAGGAAGTGTCAAGTCATCGGCACAAACGTCTCACTGAATACCACAAAACCCTTCCTTGTAGGAGAGATGGAGCCTTGAAAAAACCTGCCTTAAGACTTAGTCCAAAAGCAGGGATTTTTCCTCCATAGGAGTGAGAGCTAGCAGGGTTACAGATGCAAGGTTCAGCCTTGCCCACTTATAGACTCTGCTATATGATGCGTCTTCTCCAAGCAGCTATTTATGTCTTGTGATAAGCCTGCTTCCTATGGTATATGTTTCAGCTCCTTTGATGACGGTGTCACAAAGCTGTCTTCAAACTGGCAAGATCAGCATTACAGATTTGCTTTGGCCACCTTGGTACCACAATAGCCATGGAGCAATCTGTTGAGTGCTGTGATTTCCATATTTTCAAGAATTATGCAGCGATGGCGAGGGTGCAGCCTGCATCCTCTTTCACTTCTGAGCTTGTTGCAGCTGGTATAGTGAAAAATGCCAACGCCCTTTCAAGAACTTGTAAGAGGAAAGAACTGGCAGCTTCTAGGTTAAGCACCAACCTTATGATTTACCACTACTGATAAGAAAAGGAAAGGCAGCAGTGGCCTCAGAGTCTGGCTGCCACAAACCAGCTCAGCTTGGCTCCCTGCTGCAGTCTCTCTATTGCACTTACTGCAACTACGCTTTAGGAAAGACTTTGTTTTACCCTAGCTCCTTTGTATGCAGACACTGAATGTTATGAGAATATATGGAGAAAAGAAGAGTCTTAAAACAACCAGACCCTTCTCATCTTAGAAGTGCAAGAGGATGTTACTTTCAGAGCAGGACTGGGTGAGCAGGTTTAAGGTGAGGCAGAACTAAGAACCCCAGAACTGAACAAATGTAGACACTAAAAAATTCCTTTTTCTCCACTAAAGAGGACAAGAGCAAGTGCATGTCAGAGAGGAGAGAACTTGATATTCATCATAACATTGGCCACTGCTATCTGCACAATCCCCTTTCGTACCCAGGGATCAGAGTGCTTTACAAAGCCCAACAAAAGAGTAAAGGTGAAATCATTCTAGAGTTTGCAGGTGACTTAGGTGCCTCAGTCAGGGGGACCTGGGCTCCAAAATCATTTTGGTGCATTTGAAAATTTTCCCTGACCTGACTTCCCTGAGTGAGGGGGTGGCAAAGGTAAGAACAGACCCCACAGCCAAAGGATACTGCTTTTTCCTTAAAAGCCATTTGTAATCTTATCAGAACTGTACTAATACGGCTACAATCTGGAAACCTGACACTTGCAATCTTAAGCATTTTTTGACCAGTTGCCTGCTGGTTTTAGTTCAAGCTCTACTGACATCCGCTCCAATTAGCAGAAGGGGATGGGAGGTGACAAAAAGCTCTGCAATGCCATTTGAAAGGATTGCAGTCCACTCCCAGCCTGGCCCCACACATTTCTCTAAGGCATCCGCCTCCTCGTGTGCAGCTCAGAGCCGCCTCTCCGCGCAACTATTTCTTGCCTAGAGCAGGCTGAATGGTGAAGACGCTGTGCCAGTCAGGGAAGAAAACCCAATCAGGGCAGGGAAGGGGCAGGCGTAAGGCTGCACAAAGAAAAATCCCCACCTTACTCCAAAAACTTGCAAAAATGAGAGGGGAGCAGCCCGGAGGTTGACCTTGGCCTTTGGCAGGCAGGCTCCGGCCATGACCTCATCTAAGCTATGCCTTCCAGAGATGGGCATGCTTTAGATCCAGCCGCCTGGCCTTTAACCTGCCTTGGACTGCTGGAAGGACCCAGCCCCTGCAGCTGTCACTCTCCGCCTGCTAAAAATGCTCAGAAGCCAGGAGCAGCGCGCCTTTCTCCGCCCTCCTCCTCCTCCTCTCTGACCAGGATTGGAGGAATCCAGTGTCAGCCTGCAGCTGGTATTGCAGCTGGTGTCCAGGGGAAATAAGTGAGAAGACTGCTTGGAGGCCAGAGGACTCTGGTTTCTAACACAGTTTATTAATAACACAAACACCCCCCCACATGCTAAACCCATGTCCAGTCCAGAGCAGGAGGAACTGGTCTCCTGGAGAGAAAGGTAAGAACTAACAATTGCAAACTGGGTTTGGGTTTTTTCCCTCGTCAGGGTTCAGATGGGAGAGGGCGTGGATGTGATGTGCTGAGCACTTTGGAGGGTGTCTGGCAGGGGGGAAGTCAGCCTCAAATAGCATCCGCCCTTTGTGCTGGGATGCACTCGGAGGACACAACAGGTCCATTCAGCGTATAGGGCAGTATGGTTGCTTCAGGGAGCAGCTTCATTCATTTGACAGGTTTGCAAGATCTGCCGGGAGTTTGTGTTTGCACTGTGTGCTCAAGTCCAGATGAGTCCGGTTCCCAGCTGGTTTGCTTGGCTCTGGTCTGTGCTGGGGGATGTACTGTGTTTCACCGCTGGACCGTAAAGAAAGAACTTCTTACCTGTCAGGTGGGAGTGCCTTGGATGAAGTGGAAGCGCAGACCTGCATGTCCAGGCTCACAAGGCGGTGGCTGGCATGGGGAGTGTGCTGGAGCTCTGCTCTGCCAGGGTGGGACTGCAGGCTGCGGAGCTGGGCAGTTAATCCGTTTCAAGATGAAATCTCACCAGAGCAGGGCAGGCGTGGCAGGGATCATTTCCCAGTTGCTGTTCTCGATATGCAGAGGGGTATCAAGGCAGGCAAATCAGTCGGAAAAAGGCTGTCACGAGCTGCCTCACATTTTCGTAGATCGTTCCCTTTCTCCCTTAAGAAGTAAGAGTCAGACATGCTGCTTCTGAGGCTAGGATGTGTCATGATTTCAGAATGCTGCCTAATTTGGAAAAGGAGAGAGTATCAGTGAAAATTGCCCGTTCTCTTGCCTTACAACTGTTTTAACGAGTGAACCACTTGCCGTTAATTTGCCAGTCCACGCTAACACATTTCAAAATGACTAGACGTTTGGTCAGATCCTTCCGGGCAGCAAGTGCACTGCCTATCAAGACTTCAGCACTCTTCCTCTCCAACTCTGCTCCGAACAGGGTGTGGTTTTGGCTTCTCCCCTGAACGTATTCTAACGCATATATCTTTTTAAACAGCGTAAAAAGGATTTTCACAACAGAAGACTTTTCTCTCTTCACTACCCAGTGGGCACATTAGTTTAAACTAGTGATGATGGAAGAGTTTTGACAGCAAAAAGGTGCATTAGCAGATGAATGACTTAGATCGTAGCTGCAGAGGTGAGGTAAGGGATGACTCTACCATTGCTTCCGGGAAAGCTGAACGTGCTCGGCTGTGTGTAAAATGTTTTAACCCACCCACAGCCATCTTGGAGAGCCCACGTGTATTCAAACAGCACATTCTCTCCCTCCAGGACTCTGTCAGCATTGCTGAAAACCAGACAAGTTTCACTGGAAATCTATAACCTGGCAGTATGCATTTCTGCCAATCTGACATTTTGTAGACGAATGTTTTGTGTACATGCACTTGTAAAAGGCCTTTATTTGACTTCCCATCAGCCAGAATAATAAATTATCTTAAAAACAAGATAAAAGACTTAAACTGAATGCAGCAGTTAAAATACCCATAGGCAGGGAAAGGGAAGGAGCAGGAATACTAGTGGCCTAGTATTGGGGGTATTCAGCTGTGGTTTAGAAGACCTGTGTTTAATTCCTACCTCTGCTACTGAACTGCCACATGACCTTGGGCAAGGCACTTCCCCACCTCCCAGCTCAGTTTCCACATCTGTAAATACTCTCTTCCTTTGTAGCCCATTTGAGGTCTACAGTTGAAAAGCAATACCACAGAGTGAGACATTATCGTGCTGGACTTAAGGGTTCCAGCTAATGCTAGACATTTTGTTAGGCACTGACCAAAGAGCAAAAAAAAATAGTTCCTACCCAAGGACTTTTAATTCTAAAGAAAAAGCAGATACTGCCTAACAAACACAAAGGCTTTTAGGCTTTTCTAACACACTCATCTTTAAAAGCAGCTGGCTCCATCTCACACACCATGTGCAAAGGAAAATGTATGATGCCTGAATTTTAATACAACACACCACTGGCAGCAAATGCCATCACCTATTTAAATAAACAAAAATTCAGTGGAGTGTAACTCTATCTTTGCTTTAAGAAGTTCACATGACCAGAGAATCCCAAACGCCGAGAATCTCCTCCTCTTCTGATGAAAGGGAGTGTGAAAAAACAGTGAGCAAATGAATTAGAATCATTTGGTTTTTTCCCCATATCAGGTAGCAAAGAGGAATCAGAAACACCCTCTTGCTACCAGTAGCCTGAGGGGAGAGGTTATATCTTCCTCGGTATTTACAATATAAGCATCAGTGTAGTCTAGGAGGTAGTTTTATATCAGCATCAGTCACTTGCTTAAAAGGTTTTGCTTTTTGCTTAGTTGTTCTGGCCTTTGGCAAAGCCAAACATCTTTAAAAAGCAAGGCACAACTGTTGTTAGACCATGCCCCACACATTAATAGAAACCAATACAGTAACTTCCATGCTGAGCTGACAAACAGCTTCAGATAGTTTAGGTGCTTACGGGCGCATCTACATGAGACACTTTACTGACTATTCTACTGTGTAGTAAAGCATCACTGCCTATTCGTGCACAACATTTACTGCACGGTAAGTCAGTCTACCGTGTAGTTGGCTACTACCTGTAGATTGGGGCGCAGGGCTAGGAAAGAGCTGCTGGGGGAGGGGTTGGTTTCCCAGCCCTGCACCCAGATCTGCCTGACCCTGGTGCCCCCAGCAGCCTGGAGCTCCCTTGGCTGCTGTAGGGGGGGCAGAGCAGGGCAGGAGTAGCACTGCACTGAATCGTTCCTGTCTGGAACAAATTTGCTCCCAACAGATGCTCATGTAAATGCTCTCCCAGGGAAAGCTTACTGCACAGTAAGCTTACAGCACATTAATAGCACGTGTAAACGCACCCTGTAAGGGACACCAAGGGCATTAAGTACATTTAAAATAGCCAGTGATGGAGATTTCAACAGAAGCAGATATTAGATGCATGCACCATTAGTGTGCCTGTTGTATGGAGGCCTGTTTATCTGGGAAGGTTTATAGGGATTGGGACATCTGAAATTCACAGTAAGCATGCTTCCAACTCACACATCTTGTCTCATTTCTAGGGACCTGATGGCTAACTCAGAGCCCCCTTTGGAGTCATCATTGGATGATGCAAGTGCAGCCCTGGACCCAGAGGAAGATGTTATAGAAACCCCTTTATATTTGGAAGTGGAAGCTGACCCCTTGGAGTTGCCTGTGGATGTTGCAAGCAGCCTCTTGGAGCCAGATGCTGCTGAGTCCCAGAGCTTGACCATTGAGGAGGTGGGGGAGCGTTTCCAGGAGTGCATTGATGCAGTGGAGCAGCTGGAGAAGGAGAGGGATAATCTTATCCAGGAACTCACACTGCTCCGGGAGCCTGTCCTGCAAGAAATCAGACAAGCCCATGAGGAGATACTGACGGCTTACAAACTACTTGCCAAAGTGGAGCTGGAGCGGGACAACCTCAGGGATGAGATCCGACAGATCAAGCAGAAGTTGTTCAAAGTGACCAGGGAGTGCGTGGCTTGCCAGTACCAGCTGGAAAACAGACGGCACGACATGGCCCAGTATGCTGCCTACAGGGATGAACTGGAATCCAGGGTCAGCCAGCTCTCGGAGGAGCTGTCCCAGCTGAAAGAGACTTGTGAAAAGCAGAAGGAACAGTTCAGGCAGCAGCTGGAGGCACCCCAGAGCCGCAGGGACAGCCACTATCTTCAGGAGAGCCGGAGGCTTTCCATGGAGTTTGAAAATTTTGTGGCGGGGAGCCGCAGGGGCCTGGAGGAACACTACGAGCCGCAGCTTGCGCGCCTGGTGGAAAGGAGGGAGGCCAGTGCCAAGGCTCTGCAAAAAATGCAGGGAGAAATTCAGGGGCTGAAGGAGGTGCTGCGACCACTGCAGGGAGAGGCCAGCAAGATGCGCCTACAGAATAGGAGGCTGGAGGAACAGATTCTGCTCATCAAGCAGAAACGGGATGAAGAAGTTCTCCAGTACAGGGTATGTGCAATAAGCCTGTAAAAATGCTTGCACACTGCTTCAGGTTAAGGCTGGCTTGCAGTGCTGTCATGTAAGCGGTCAGCCCTGTGTACTCAGTGGCTAGATACCTGAGACTGGCACTATGTGTATTTCCTTATTATATACAGACTTGGGAGCCTAACTTTGCAACTAGTGGAAAAGTCGATATAACAGCCACACAGGAAAAGACAGTAGGGAATCACTGGGGGAGCAAAGAAACAGACATATCCTACTGGCTTATAGAAGTAGTAGCCTAGAAGAGGCTGAGGTCCTCTTCCCCCCTATCCTAGGGAAGGCAAAGCAAAGGCAGCTACTGAGTGAGCAGAAAGATTAGGAATTAAAGGGATGCAATGTGGTGTCACTAGGGATTCCCCACAAAGCACAGCTGAAGGAAACATTTACCTGGCCCTGACCTGACCCATTACCACCTTGCTCTCCATACATGAAATGCCTCAATACTACACCACCAAATAATGGAGCCAGATCCCAGTTAGTATGGCAGAAGAAACAAGGCAGAGCAAAAACATTTGCTTCTGGAGTAATATATTCTTCATTCAAAGCCTAGTTGGAGGGGCCCCTTTTGAGCCAAAGGCCAGTGGCAGAAAGCTCAAGAGCACGAGCTTACAACATGTGTGCTCCTTGCAAGGAGGCTGTTTACAGCCTGTGAAGGATGGCAGCCCCTGAGGTGCTGATTTTTATAGCTTGTGAATCACATTTTATATACAGAGATGCTGAAGCCCCAGGCAGACATGACTGGGTCCTGCAATATTTGTAAGGTCCTTGAGTTTTGCATGACTTTAGATACACCACGCTAGACCCACACTTGGGGTAAATCAGGGAAGCTCTACTGACTCAAAGGAGCTACAACAGTTTATCTCAACTGAGGAGCTGGCCTTCAATCTACCTAGATTTACCATGAGAAAAAAATACTCTTGTGCATCTCATGCACAGGTACTTACACTTCCTTACGCATACATGTCTGGATTAGTATGCATACATAGGGAGTGCCCACATCCTAGTTTATAGGCATGTGGAGCCACAGACAGACATAACATTTGTACCTACAAATAGGAACCAGAGATAAAGAGGCTCACAGAGATTCTTCCTCTGCAGCCCCAGTGACAGCTGAGCACCCAGGCAGAGCTTAGAAGCCATCCACCGTGCTCTCTTTCCCTCCCCCCTTGCCCTGGGATACCCTCGTGACATGATAGTTCACTACCCACATCAACCTGTCAGGTTACAAAATTTTGCACATCATAGTAACATATGTACTCACTCAGATACCACAAGTGATAAACACAAGCTGAGAGAGAGAAAGAGCCTGCCAAGACCCTCAGCTGTAGCACGTTACCTGGTCAGATTTCTGCCTGGGAATATCCCTGGAAAGCACCTGGAAGCTTTGCTCCAGGCTCAACATAGCAGCTTCTCTGCCACTGGGTCAGCTGCCACAGGGATACCAATGCTCCATGTATCCCATCTATATTTGAGGACAGTGCTACGTACTGCTTACAATTTATAAAGCCAGGCCCGGGTTAACTAAGATAGGATACAGCCCTTCTCCCTATTGCAGCACTCATGCAATACCAGATCTTTCACTGGGATAAAACACTCCCATAGTGGGAGGGCAAGGCATTCTCAGGTTTTTAGCAAGCTTCAGGTTTTAGTGTAGGACACTTTGGAAATCACAGGCTAGTCCATCATTTTGCAGCAGCAATGGGAGGTTCCATTAATTATCATTAGCTGCTCGATAATGGCTGATTTGAGCAATACAAACCATCCTGCTGCTGGGATGCTGAGCATTATTAGAAGCATCCAAACCAAAGACACTGTTAATACTAAAGTGCTGAGGGTGACAGGAAAAGCTACAGCTCCTTTCTATGGTTTCAAAGTTGGCTGCTCTTTCACCCTAGGGAGATGACTGATTCCATAGGAACTACAGTATTGGATCAGTTCATGAGTCTTCCAGTCTTACAGTTTGCCTCCTACAATGGCCAGCATCAGAAGCTTCAAAGAAAGGTATAACAATCCCTTTCATTATGGAAGCAGTTCAGGGAACAAGAAGAGAGAGTTTCTTTATAAGCAGAGGCAGCTAGGCACTGGCTTACTATAAAAAACATGATGGTTTGTCCCTTATACAAGTTGGGATCAAAGTGTGTATAATGGTACATTTGTTATTCCTATAAATGTTTAAATTCTTTTTCTGAGTCACAAGCTCTTTGCCATGCTATCTTCTGGCAGCAGTCTGTGCCTCATTTAAGGATGAGTTGTATGAAAGTAGTTTTTTTCCCCCATTTAAAAATTACCTTGATTTCATTTCTACTTCTCTTGCTCTTGTGATTTGACAAAGTGGACAAAAGTCCACAGCTGGCCTCTCTGCGCCTCTTTTGCATCCCAAAATTCATCTCTCTAAATATAATAGTTCAACACTTTGATGTCTCTTCCTATGGCAAGCCTTTCTTCCTTTAATCCATTTCTATAACATGCTTTTTAATCCAAACTTGAATTCAGAATTCCAGAGGAGGATATATTAGTAACGCACATAATAGTGTTGTAGTTTCAGTATTGTTTGCTGCTTCTCTTAACAGCTGTTGATAATCAGAGTCTGGGTATGATACCTAAAAAAGGACAGGGAAAATAATTACAAAATTCAGATGCTGTCCCTTTAAAAAAGAAAGGTTTTTGCAGTGACCTGATGCAGCCACTTCTTAATGAAATCACTGCCTGGCTGACTTCTACGAGTTACCTCATCAGCAGGAAAGGACTCGGGTACATCTCAAGCAGTCCAGACCTTCCTGCAGCAGCAACCCTGAAGCTGGGCTGCCTCCTTTGACACAGGCTATTTATAACTGGAAGAGACTGTATAACTGTATTTATAGACACTGGAAGAAACATGCCAAAAGTTAAATGCCTTGCCCACCCTCCCCTCCATTTTCTAGGGAGAGAAGAAAGCAATTATGTATCTGCAAAGTGCATTGGGAAAAAAATGTTCCAGAATTCATTTATCCCTGCCTCTCTGCCCTCCACACCCTTCACTTTCTAGGCTTCAGCAAATCAAGGAAGTTAGCAACTACTAGAAGTAGACTTGGATTTCCCCTACCCTCCCAGTGCTCCATAATGAAAACTGTTTGGCATGTTCCCATATGCGTGCATGAAGGAAGCAGATGCTGTGTGTCCTGAGTGATAAGGTGACATGGATAAAGTAACTTAAACCTATGGCCATACACCAACTACTCATTTTAGATTTCTATTTCCATTCAAAGCTTTAAAGAACAGGGCTTGGTAAAATCAACTTAGAAGAGATTCTTCTCCTCCTCCTTCTCCCTCGATTCCTGCTCAAACAAGAACTTGGAGCGTAACCTCCCTATAGATTTCCTACAGCAAGCTCTAGGAATGCAAAGAGTGGCAAATTATCCAATAGTGACCAATTACCAGGAGCTGATAACAGGGTGTGGGGAGGATGACTGAAGGGGATTTGGAATCTGAACAGCAGCAAATTAAACCATAGTGGCAAATTATCACACAGCCAGATTAACCAGTTTACTATGCTTGCCTCCTGTCAGTTTTAGGCCCATGCAGTGGTTAAAAGAACACTCTAAAACGGTCACAAATTGCCTGAAAGGCAACACAAGTTTTTGGGACTGAAAACAAAAAGAGTGTGACAAATACAGATGAGCCTGCTGAAAATACTTATAACTCAAGCCTAAAACTTGCCTAAAGTTGTCCAATCATCAGCTCAGCTGCTCTGATGTACATCCCGAGTGTACACAGGCAGACCCACCACAGTGACAGCTGCGAATAGGACATATCCACACACACAGCCAAAGCTAACATTGATCAGAGGTGAATAGCTCAGCCTTCGTAGTTGTTAGGGGCTGCAAGAAACCTTACAGGTCATTGGATCCAGCCCCCCTGCACTTAGGCAGGAAAGACTCCTGGGATCAGACGACCCCAACAAGATGCTTCTTCCTCCAGAGAGCTGGTTTCAGGTTTGCACATCACTTTATTTCATCTGTTTACTTATTTCTGGCCCACAGGAACAGGTAGAAGAGCTGGAAGAGAGGCTGAGGGAACTGAAGAATGGGGTCCAACTTCAGCAACGCAAAAACCAGGAATTGGAAGAGCTGAGGACAAGCCTGCACCAGGAGCTCTCCGTTTACAAGTAGTTATCTTCTCTTTACTTTGTTGGTGAGAGAACTGTAGGGCAAGAAACCAAAAAAAGCACGATGAAAAACTGACCGAGGTTGCAACATGGAGTAGTTGTTATGTGTTTTTTAAAGGGCAGTCCTAGTTACTTACTAAGGATCTGAGGCTCCTGGTTCCTGGATAAATAGGAATCAGACAAACAAACAGAAAGGGATAATTTCATCATAGCTCAGTGCTCTCTAAATCAATGCTGCTTTAATGTAACTAGAGCAAAATGCCATCGGCCGAGGAAGAATGGAACAGGCTGGCCATTCCCAGTGAAAAGGATGGGGAACACATGTCAATCTTAGGTAGACCTGTAGCAATACACAGCAGCCTTGAGGTGGTAGCACTCATTTCCTGAAAAGAAACAGTCTTTTAAGAGTTTTGGAAATGCTGTATGTGTTCCCTTGAACAGGGGGAAGAAACCCCCCTCCCCCTCCCTTTTATCTGTAATACTCCTATGGCTATTACTCAGGTTTCCTCTTCCTAACATGGGAATGCTCTCAGAAGACAGCTGTAGTACTACCCTCTGTTTCACTTCCTGTAATTTGCTTTGCAAGGCACATTACCCCTTTTCCTTAGGCACGCAGACCCTAGCAGTCTTCATTTTTGGCAGCTTCCCCTTTTAACGTAACATTCCTCTTCCGCAACGGTCTCTCTCCCTTGCCACTTAAGAGCACAGTATTTTGTCTGTTCAAACATCACAAGAAGATATTGCCTGCCACCCATGCAAGCACATACAAATACAATGCTTCCTTCTAGAATAAGTCTGAAGGAGAGGCAGTAGGCAGCTTTGCCCTTTGTTAAGGTAGAGGAATTCAGCCTCCCAGCTCATGATAAACTCTAGGCTCTTTCCCAAGATTTCCAATAAAGATGGCTGCATGCAGACTACTGAATATATATCACAGGAACGTAGATAGGGCAGGAAATGGCCTCCTGGGCCACGTGATCTGGGATCAGTAGCAAGGACTATAGGTTGTTAAAAAAATTCTACCTTATTCCAAGTCTCAGAAAGACAAAACTTTTGACATTGGCACTGAAGATTAGGCTCCCTAATCCATGTTTATACTCAAATAGGAATCACAAGACCTTTTCTGCCTTGGGAAGAAGGTTAGACTAGATAACCTCTTGAGGTCCTTCCAGCCCTGCTTCTCCATGATCTCTAGGATATCACTTATCAGAAGTCCTGTGTACCTTCAAAAGGGACTTAAATCAATAATAGCTTAGGTACTTAACTCCTCTGAAATTTAAACATCTAAACAAGTCTAAATGTAGGCATTCATTCTTAAGAATCATCATCTAAAGCATGGGTAGGCAGCCTTTTCAGACTACAGACCAGAATGACCTAGTGTCAGAAGGGGCTGGACAGGTGCTAGGACTCTCCTATCAACACTCATCTCCCAGCAGCATGAGGAAAGCACAGGCAGCTGGCCCTTGTCCCACAGCAGCGTGGGGAAAATGACCTTGCCACCACAGCCCCACATCATTATCTGCACACAAGAGGCCTTATGTCAGTGTAAAAATGCATGAGTTGGCTAGGCTCCTTAAGTTAGCCCAGGAAGGGCATGTCTACACCTGCTTTCCTGCGAATTAGATTAATTCAATGCACAGTAAAGCATCACTGGCTACACATGCGCTACAATTAGTCCGCAGTAGATTCATGTACTCCAGCATAGGATAGTGCCGTCATAAACAGGTACTATCCTACACTACAGTAAGTGACTTCGCTTAACCGCAAGTGTAGACAGTGATGTCGGGACTAGTTCACTCTGGCTCAACTTGAGAGAACTATGTTAGCAGGACTATCCTGTTCCCAGTACCAGAACTAGTCCAGGAATTGCACACATCCCTGCATGGTGCTGGTTGGATGTATACTTACATTCCCATTTTCCACATAGCATGCAATTGCCTTGCTGAATCACTACCACAAAAGATTGTGGCAACCGATTGCTTAACCAAGTTCAGAAAAAGAACTGAACACATTCTTGGAGGAAAGGTCCATCAGTGGGTACCGAACATGGTAAAAGGGGTGCAGTCTTGAAATCTGAATGTTCTAAAACTGATTGCTGGTAGTTGCACTGGGGGAAAAGCAGCAAGTGGAAGATAGTGGACACACCCCATTTGCCCTCCCACCCAGAGGGTATCTAAGCATCTATATGGCCCCTGTATGAGAGAGCATGCTGAGCTAGATAGACCTATGGTCTGACCCACTAAACAGCATTTCATACATTCCTGTAGCTTGCACCACAGACTCCATTTCCTTCTCCCTTCTAGAGCTACAGTTCCTCGTTTTGTCAAGCTTTGTGCTAAGGCAGGTCAAGATTCTGGATGAAAGCTCAAACTACATATTTAGCTTTGATGCTAACCAATGCTATTTTTCTATGCCTTACAGCCGAATGATCGGTGGTAGAGGGGTACTGGACGCTTGAACTGTAACTCAAATTCTCCTGGGGTGTCAAAGATACAGCCCATGGGCCAGATCCAGCTCACAGAGCAGTTGTGTCTGAACTGACAGGCTAGTGGAAGTTTTGGGAGTTGGGGAGGGGGAGGGCCTACTACAGAATTCGGGGCCCCTGGAACCTGATGGACATAACTATCAGCAAGGGATGAGCAAGGACTGTGCTGATAGCCTGCCACTACCTCCATTGCAGCTCCTGGCCCCGTGGATCCAGCATAGGAGGAGCCCTGAAATCCCTATCTGGCCCAGGGCGAGTTTGACACTCCTGCTCCAGACTACTGTGCACTCACTTGGCAATTTACTTTCCACCCACACAGGGGCTGCTTAGAAATCTATGGACAATTTTGCAAGTCAGAAGAAAAAGCAGACCAAGACTTCTAGAGGTGTGGACTTTCCCCCACTTCTTTCTGCTGAAAAGAAATGTGACAGCAAGATAACTGTAGGGGATACTTCCAATTCACTCTTGCTGCTCACACTAACCCTAACGGTGTATAGCGGCTGCTGTCAGGATTACTAGACAATCATTTGCTTGGTTATATTTCTTGAGGTGCTGCTCTGTTGCTCTTCTAGTTTGGTAGAAAATAGTGAAGGAGAGAAGTATTACTTGCACTGAATAATGAACATATGTAAAAGAGCAAAAAGATGTATGTTTTGCTCTGTGTTTGGAAAGCTAATCTTGTCTTGTTCCATAAGTGGATTGTATAAGCCTGCATAGAAAGTATCCTGGAAGCCTATGGTATGATTTTTTTTTTGTTTGTGCAAAACACTGTCCTTTTAAACAGGATTGTTTCTTTTGTAATTCAAAGGGTCTCTGCTATGTTGTGACATATTCCAGTATGGGCCACAGAAACTGAACTCCTGTATAAATGGTTTCCACTTTATATATTAAAAAAAAAAAAAATTCACCTTGAAAAAAATAAATAAATAAAGGCTCAGGGTTTAAGGCTTCTTTTATTTCCCCAAGCATGCTCAACACCATGGAGAAAATAGAAAAAAAGCAATCTAAAGAGCAGTAAAATGTTTTTTTAAAGCTTTTTATTGATATTTGTACAGACTGGATAGCCCATTTAAAAACCCTTGCTGACTGTGACTAATTCAAGAGTTCACTGGAAAGATAGAGGCCCAATACTACCATATTTTTTCAGACCCTCTCTGGCCCACTTATGACTGGTTGGAGATGAAGTATTCTCTCAACACAAAATAAAAAAGCAGTCAAAGCTAGCAGTCTTAAAGAAAATCCAAAGACATGTGGGTTTCAGATGCACTGAAGCATAGCTATGGCTACCAGAGCATTAGAAGTGTTTGAGAGGATTGGTTCATAAGAATTTAAGACTAAATTATGGGTGACACTATAATATATACCAGAGGGAGCAGGCACAGGAAAGCCTCCTTTCTCCCTTCAGCCTTCTCTACTTTCCCTACCCACTTACACAGGAAACAGTATAGATTCCCTGTTGTGAGCAGAGAAACTGCCAGCTGACATCATTATCAACATGTGTATGCAAGAAACCAAAGAACTGCTTTCTCCATACCAATATCTACTACTTAGACCTCATAATATATTCCTAGAAGGCATTAAGGTTTCCAGGCTTCCACACATCTGTGCTTTAAGAAGCACAAGGTTGCCACAATAAAGTAATTATTCGACAAGATAATTATCTGCATTTAAAAAAAATCACAAAGCACTGTAACATGTCTGTAGAAAAACAATTTATTCCATCTGGAGCACATACACATAATTAATCATGGAGAGTGTGGAGAGTAACAGGCTGCTGGTGGAACAGATCATCCTAGTGGAAGATATGCAGAAACTAGTGGTCAAGACTAACTCCTAAAAAAAGTAGCTTATCCACATTTATTATATAGTTTTACAAATACCAGCTACCAATGCTCTGTTTTAGATTACTGGGCATGCCATCTGTGGTACATCAGTCAGGTAAAGACATACAACTTTACAACTTGGTGGTCCCAAGTTTTAAAAACCATTTCACAGAAAGGAAAGAAATCATAGGGAAACACAGCTCAAGAAACACACAATAGAGCATATGTGGAAGATGAAAAATGCTCTCTGCAGGCATAGCTAGAGTATCCAAACTCTAGTGACTTTATCAAAAGGGAGAAAGAAGAAAGAGGTAGGGAGGAAAAAATGAAACTCAGAATTACCAGGAAAGAGGACGTTTACAGACATAGTTCTAATTCCAGCTGAAGTAAAAGTAAAAGTAAAAATACAAATATGAAGTGAAAAGAAATGCCAATAATTTCCAGTCTTAGCAAGACAGACTCTACTCTCCACCTGTAAGTAGCCACAAATTAACACCCTCTGCAATATCTGTACTGCACTGGCTCGAGCACACACTGTGGGCTCTACCCCTCTACCTTTTGTTTAAAATTGGCCAGAAAACCTTCAGCTGTAGCATTTAAAAACAGGAAAAAAGCAAGTCTGCTCCATATCATGAGGGCAACTAAAGTGGGGTACCCAGCTCTGTACATGAAAGACTGCTGTACAAAATTTAAAACAAGAAGCTTCAACACTGTACCACCTCAACAGAGCCACACCCCTGTATGCAGAGTACTTGTTGTCTGGCTCAAAAGCACTATTGATGTAGGATGACTGAACAGAGCGTGTGTGCGTGCGTGTGTGTGTGTGTAGTCAGAGTTGGGAGGGAAGAGAAGGAAAGGACTAAAAAAAACACCCAATAAAAGCTCAACCATCTAGGACCCTTGACCTTCTGGATCCACACTTCCTTCAGGGTCTTCATCATTATATATGTTCTCAGCCTACAAGATAGAGGGGATGGGGGAAATAGGAGAGTGTTTAATATGACATTTAGGCTAAAGGGATTCCATCCAGAAGAACACACTCAAAAGCGATAGTCCTACAAGTTTCTCAGCTTGAGATACCAATACTCCTATGCTTGATCCTTCAAGGCCATTTAACATTTACAGAAAGAACTATAAATACAACTGAACCTTTTCATAATGATCATGTTTTCAAACTATTTCCTTAGAAAGAAGCTTATTAACAAAAGAACTGTAGTTTACATATTTATTCTGTTAGGGAAATGCCTGTTTAATGATAGAGAGATCACCGTGTCAGTTCCAACGTATTTTTAACTTATACAAAGATGTCTTTTCTATACGCATGCTGCTCCTATCCATTTTATCAACATGAAGACACATACAAGGCTTTGTGAACTGGATGTTTGATCAAGTTTATAGAAAGATAAAGTTAAGGGGGACTCCTAGGTAATAAGTCACTTAGATGCATGAGTTTCCTTTCTTTCTCTTCCCATCAAATGAGAAATCAGGTCATTTGTTTCTCTGCTTCACCCCTCCCCTACTTATGGTTTCTTCTGGCTTGCAGAAACTCCTCATTTTCAACAGTAGAAGTGGAACAGCCAGCTTCACACCCCAGCTCATACACAGCTTGGATTACAAATACCGAAGGGAACATTTATTATTTATACCTTTTCCAAAACACACTTTTCTGATGTTATGAGAGACATGAGAAAGTTTCTTACATTTGTAAACCCTCACTTCTACTAAGCTTAAGTAGGCTTCAGTGTTCCTTTGAGACTCAGCCAAAGCTATACAGCAAGTCTGTTTGAGAGCTGTGAATAGAAGTCAATGTTGAACAGACTAAAAATTAGAACTCCATCTTAGATCCATCCCTTCTTACACTGACAGACACTTCCCCTCCCAATCAATGCTACTCACCATTTGCCAGACTTGCATGATATTGTCTTCTGATACAGAACAAATTACCCAGGGTTCATTGGGATTCCAAGAGAAATCAGATATCTTTGCAGTGTGACCGCCATGAATAAACTGGTATTGGAACAGAAAATAAAATAAGGTATTCAGGATGGAAATGAAATACGTTAGAACCAGTACTATCTGGGTACTTCGGAGGGTTGAGTTCCTTATGACCTCATGAAGACAAGTGCAGAGTAACCAGGAGCATATAAAATTGCAGCAAAAGAGCTACATGCACTACCAAGGAGGTGCTCCAGCTGTTTGCTATGGCCTTTATTTCAAATACACCACTTCTCCAATCAGCCAGTACCTCTTCAGAACCAGCATCCCTTTAAGTCACAACCAAGTGCAAAACAATTTGCCCTTAATCTGCACACACTCCATGCCACCTAGATACAAATAACCTGGGTTCTGCTGTAATAGGAGACAACACAACAACCCCTCCTCCCTCTTACCAAGAGCTCTGGTGGGCCATCCTCTGCATCCTCAGGTGACTGCTCTTCTCCAATTTTACTGTAGTAGAAACAAGGGCAAAATTGAAACAGATACATTTTGCAGAACACGCACACACACACACACACACACACAAAAATCAATTCTTAGGAAAATACACACCACACCAGCAGCCGATCATGAAACACTATCAGTTTAAGATTTACCTTAAGTCCCAGACGTTTAGCCTACGGTCAGTACCACTGGAAGCCAAAATGGTTTCATTGTGGGGAGACCACTGCACCTGCAAGAAACAAATTAGAAAAAGAGGTGAATCTTAAACCAGTGACATGAGACAAAAATAATAGGATCTCTGTCCTAACTGTAGAGAAAATACATTTGCAATTTAATACTGGAAAACTCATTAGTTCACATATTCCCATTGAAAATACTTCAAAGGGAGAAACTGGTTTATGAACACTGCTGACTTTGGGCTTCAAAGCATTAACGATGTACAACATGAAAACTTTTCATGTGGGATGCTTGAAGAACAGGTCTGAATCTTCCAAGAACACTACTTGCTATGACATCTACAATGGTGAGTTATCCAAATGCAAACTATTCATTCCTTTGAAACAGGAAGCTAACTTACATGGCGCAAAATAAGCTGAACAGGGGAAAGACAAAGGAATCCCAGAATTCTGCTTATCCCAGTTAAAAACAGTTCCTAGGAATATTCTCTCTGAGTGGAGGTAGTAACACTGCTCAACAGAGCAGAAAGATTCAGGGCGGGGAAAAAATCTAGGGCTCTGAATACAATTCTGCCAACACTTTGCAAATAGTATGAAACAGCTCTAAGAATAACCCTCTCTAAAAAGAATGTAAACTATTGCCCTATTTAGAAAGCCCTACATGTTCTTTCAAATCACATTTATGCTACTCTGATAACACTCATTTGCTATCTCTTCTTGTATCAAAACCTGCTTATTTTATTAAGAGATGCCTACTTTCACAATTGTTCCTTGTGTCTAGCTAGCCTGGAAGACCCATATTCTTGGTCCCCAGTTTGTATTCTATGCAGCTATCAGTCTTCCTCGAGGAGATAAAGATGCTACAGGCATCTCAGCAAATTCCCTGCTTCCATTTACTGCCATATATAATTCGGCTGATTGTTTTCACTTCTAAGTACAGCCACTAAAGTGGTCTTTCATCTGTCCTGTTCCATTCACTCCATCATTTGTATAAACAACCTTGTGTGTCTGGTAGCTTTCCCATAGCCAAGGATGTCTTCAGACACAGAACAACTAAAGAACATAGCATACTTGCAATAAATGTTGAGTAACAAGGAAAAGAAAGAAAAATAAAAGGCTATTTTTAAATTTTTCAAGTTGCTAATAAACCTGCAGCTCTGACTGGGTAAGAAATGAAGCTATTTATAAAGACGCCAGTTTACCATACCTGAAATATTTCATCTTTGTGCGATTCAAACGAGTGGAGCTTCAGTTTCAGGTTCCTCAGATCCCATAAAGCAACAGTCTGTTCAGGAAGATGAGAGAGAAATTCAAGAAACACTTTAATCAAAATTAACTAATATATGCTTTCCAAAGTGGAAACAGGTTTGGGCAGATGACAGTCCCTAATCTCAAGTCTGGCATACCTTATCAGCTGATCCTGTAGCCAAAATAAACTCACTATAGGGATTGAAGGACAGGCAGTTCACTTCAGCCGTATGAGCATCCACTGAATGACTGGGCTTGGAGGTGTTGTTTGACCGGGTGTCCCAGCTAGAGAGAGAGAACATGCAATTGGAGGAGGAAAGCTTCTTTCATTTCAACACAGAAACATTCCTGGGTAACTAGTAAAATGCTTTCACTTACATCATGAGCTTCTGATCATCAGCAACAGATCCAAAGAGAGATTCATGGAGCAGGTGCCAAGATACATCTTCTACTACTGCTGTATGTCCAGTAAAGATGGTCTTTGCATCCACCACTTTGCCTTCCTTTGGAACAGCGCTAATATCCCACAAGCAGATGGTCTTAGAGAAAAGGGGTATCTTTAAGATAGATGAACTCTTCACCCCCCCCCGGCCGCAATAGCCCACCCCCCAAGTGTAATAGTTGATCAAGATCTGCAACTAACGTACAGCTGACATACCAATTTTATTTGCTGTACTCACATGATCATCAGAAGCACTAAGCAAATGTCCACTGAGATTTGGGTTCCATGACAGTCCATAACCTTCCTTCTGGTGTCCACGAAGACGCAAGTCAGGGTTACACTCACCAGAAGGGTCTGCAAAGAGAGTTTCAGAATACTTAGGTTCCAAACAACTTTGCCGGTGTAAGTGCTTGACAAAAACCATAGATTTTACTTCCTCCAGTAAAAGAACCATCCCACTGAGAGACATGAGAGTTTACAAGATTAAGCAAAATGCTACTAATAACGGTTTTCAATTGCTTAATACAGACACTAGCTCACCCACTGAATATTTCAGTAATACTAAGGGGCTCAGTTCCACTTGCTACATGTTATATAAGTAAACGAATTCTTACCATCTTTAATCTTTGTCAAAAACTAGGTGATGAAAACACCACCTTGGTCACTACTTTAAGAATTCTCCTTAACTGCACAAAAAGATATATTTGTCATTTTTAGATATATTTCTATATCTGGGTTCCAGTCTCACTTTGAAACTTGGAAACTACCTCACGTTCACACCCCACCAAAGACTAAGCCAGGTCCCCAAAGGTTTTTTCTAGTGATTTTACAAAAAAAAAAAGGGACACTGGTTTAGCCAGCAAATAGAAATAGCTCTCCGCTGGCTAGTGAGCCTCTTCCACCATTGCAAAGAAAGTAGCATTGCAGTGCTACAATAAATGAGCAACAGGAAATGGTGACCATCAGAGGATATTCAACTTTAAAAAAAATTGATAATAAGCAGAGCTACAGCAGAACATGCAGTGAGAAGGCCAATGGAAGCATGTGTTTTGAAGATCTGGAAATGTATTTCCCTTTTTAAGCACCTTGGAAAGCGACCATTTTATTCTAAAATTAAAAATGACACATAACCCACAAAAGCCCTTCAACTGCCACAGAACAGCGTCAGCCTTCCCCCCACCCTGAAAAGATTGGGCACAGAACCTCAAATACAGTTTGAACAGAAACTCAATCTTCAAGTTACATAGATACAGACACCTGGTTTAGAAGGGTGCTTGGTGTAGTCAAAGACCAGGACATCGCTGGATGGAGTCTTTGTAGCAATGATACATGGATTTTGGGGCATGTAACGTGCTCTGTTCACTTCTCCTTCGTGGTTGATCTTGATTTCAATCTCAATCTTCCCACTAACAGAGCCAAAGCCTCCAAACTCTGGAAATAAAGGGTAGATGTATGTTAATGGTGAGCTGTATGTATTGTTCAAATCATACAAAGGATTCAGCAAACCCAAAGAAGTATCCACACAGTCATAGAGCAGAGTCTATTGATAAGGCATAAGGAAAATAAAAAGCCAAGCAAAACTGATTTTCAAGGTTTTAATTTTAATACGGGTTGCAGTTACTATATGCGCACTGCTGGTTTTTAACACATTTCCAGATCACTCCTAAGAGCTCATTACTGAAAAGTCTGATGATTATTTCTGATAAAGAGCTAATGACAGATGTTTTACCAATGAAAGGCTCCCTTGGGGCTATCAAACTTGCACCTGTCTGTCTGCAAACAGCTGTATGCTGACTGACCTGGTTAAAACCACAGGTCCAGAACCAGGTTAAATCATGCATCATGTTCCTATTAAGGTCTGGGGCTGCAATAGCCTACATATGCAGAGATATAAGCTCCAGTCTTCAGCCTACCCTCATGATTCCAACAGGAAGATCTAGAACCTTGCAGAATTTGACAGGCAAATCCATCTAAGAAAGAAAACACGAACCGCCACCATTGTTTAAGCAGACAAAGGAAGTGACAACTGTCAGAGTAACAGAATCTCTACCCTCTCTTCCATAGTATGGAGGTCAGTTTACCAATTCTAAAACTGGGATTCACAGCATTAAAAAAAAATGAAGAGAAATATAATGAAACCACAGTGGAATCTGGTCTATAAAACACAGGAGCTGAATCTTTCAGAAAAATTCTTAAAATCAATAACTTCTTGCCTGAAGTCTCCAAAACACAATTCACAGTAAAGTGCCAAGACTCCTTTTAGCGATGGGCATACTTTAAGGAATATTAATAAAAAGTTTACATCCCCTGTAAGACAGAGTCTGAAAAAAATATGCTTTGCCAAAAACTTAAGAGCCAGAAAAATTATAGCTGATCAAGTAATTAAAAAGATAAAAAACTATTAGTTTTAAAAACATGAAAAAACTGAGGTAGAAAGACAGCATTGCTCAAGGCCACAGCACTGTCCTTCATTGTCAAGAGCACCTGGCTTCAAATCTGCTATTTAATTCAATAGAGCAAACTGCCTTGTATGGAAAAATAAAGTAGCTGTAAAGCCGTTATAAAAAAAGAAACAAAACAAACAAACAAAAAAATCAGATAAGTTACTGAAATTCCTCGACAGATTTGCCGAAACTATATTTAACATTTGTATTGTGAATTGGAGAGCAAGTATTTGTCAGAACCTGCCCCGAGAGAGACCCCAACTTACATACTTTACACAGGAATCTCTATCACATACACACTTTTAATCATATACAACCAAGTCAAAACTAAACCTATTTTCAGGATCACAAGCAGATTTCAGGAAATAAACAGAATAAAAGGAAGAGATATCTACAGCCTTATGATCACAAGTAATATTGCAAAACTTTTTCATATACTGTACTTTAATACTCACTCTGAAAAAACAAAAAGGAATTGAAGACGACAACAAAAGAAAAGTAGTAGTACAAAAATTTGATATTTCTGGGAAACAGAAATCCTGAAATGAAGTATTTTAGACAGAATCTTGTTTACAAGCAGTACTAGCAAGTCCAAGAATCAGGGTATCAATTGCACAACCTTGGCTCTTGGCAAGCAAGGAAACGAGACAACAGAACTGGAAGAGCTATATAATGTAGAAGAAATCATTAACCCAACTAGAATAAGATATGGCTAATAGGTAGGAATGCTCGCTGCCTAAGAAGGTTACTGATACATTTGGTTTAGATCCCATGCTGTTATGGCATTTAACTGAGCAAAACACAATCATCCTTTTATTCTGGAGGGGCTGGCACATACACTAGTCAGCAGAATTCAAGCTAAAAAGAACACTTGAAATTGTACACCCTCTAAGGAATGGCAGAAAGCCTCTTTTATCAAACATGAAAGCTACCATAATAAAGAATATTTTATGCAGTCACAATGAGAAATAATTAAAATAATTTCTATTGCACAATCTTCCAATAAGTTCTACCCCTCCTCTTCAAAATGTTATAAAAGCAAAACGTAAGTTTAATTCAGCATGGCACATGGAAGATGAGAGTACAGTGCACAGATCCAAGAAGAAAGGAGGAAAAGTTGTAACCTCTCCCGATCACTTCATAGGGTAAAAGTTCCATATTACTTAATGATCTATTAACTCCAAATGAAAAAGTCGTTATGTCCAGTGGGAAAAAAAAACAAGAGTTTGGAACTCCACTTGCTGATCATCTGAGACTTACCTCCTTTCTCACTATCGTAATGTGAAGCATCAAACTGTGCATCGTCATTAGGCAGCTGCACACTGGCTATCACAAGATGATTTTGCTCGTCTGAAGTATGTGTCCCCAGGACTAGCCGATGAATACTGAAATCTTTGCCTTCAGGTCTACAACAAAATAGGATTACAGGAGGGGAAATGAAAGGGAGTTAACTAGATACAGTTGGCTCACAGGAACAAACCTGGACCTGGAAATTAAACCTCCAAAAATAAATAAAATAAAAATTATAATACATCTTTTAGCACTGACCATGCCCTCTTACCCCAATACCAAATCTTCCAAACAAAATTACCCCAGTCCAACCCTAGACAGATGTCAAATACATACTTCCTGGCTGCTATCCCAAACAAAATTACTCCAGCCCAACTCTAGACAGATAGCAGCAAAGAAATATGTATCTGATATCCCCACAATACAAGCCCTCTTCTCCCCGCAGAACCCTCCCATTAGTACTCCCATGAGTAATGCCTTGAGGCATATTAGCATTTTCTGCAAGTGACAGGTGGAAAAATACATTCTGTTAGGGAGCCGGGGAAAGAACAGTTGTGCTACACAACAGAAGGCTTTTAAACAATACCGAAATGCTACATATGTTCATTTTGCAACTTCATCAATGGAGGGTAAAGAAGAAAACATCACTTCGTTACAGGTTGAACATGGCCTGAAACATTTGCTGCCAGTCAGCAGCTATTTCTGAATCAAAGAGGGGGAGCAGAAGTGCCAGCACAACAGTCCTCAACCTACTGTGGCCAAAGCAACAGCTTCAAAGAGCTGATCACGCCCGGCAGCAACCAACTCCCTCCCATACGTGACAGTGAAAGCATCCTTCAGTCCCTTTTACATGAACAACCAGGAGGCTCAACTCACCTCGTTACATCAGGAAGCCACTGGGCAGTCAAGCTGGGCCACTCGAGCGCATGGGTCATCACCAGGTCGTAGAGGAAGGGCGTGTTCTTCTTCCAGATCTTGTACTCCTCGTTGATCACCCGCTCCTCCACCGCGTCGTCGAAGGCTGCTGCACGTCGCCAAGGGGAGGAATAAAGAACGTGGTCATTTCAACGACACATCCAGCTAGCACCCTACCCGCGCGGCCCCGTTGCTCTGCCGTAGCTGCCAAACAAACCCACCCACCGCCGGGTTGCACCTTCCCTCCCTCCCTCCCGCCCTCCATGGCCGTCGCGGGCCCATTACCAAGGGCCCCCCCACCGCACAATGACCTGGGGAGGCATTTCAGTCCCCCCACAAGAACCAGAATTGGGGGCTTTGCTGTGCAGATGAAGGGCCAATAATGCCAAATATGCAAATTAAAGCAAAATTATGCAACACATGCTAATTAAAGGGGGG